>JBAMYA010000017.1:1331327-1347181 GCA_037176975.1 Arrhamphus sclerolepis
TGTCCAAAAAATATCCAGACTCCCCTCTAAGCATGTTGCCTCAAATTGTATATTTTGACTCCATTTCTTCCCTTATGTGTCTTCTTTTTAAATTTATTTATGGGTTAAGGTGATAAAACATAGAGCTTTCACTCTGTGTCCACAGCTGTCATCTGTCTTAGTTTTATTATGGGGGTGGAGGGGAGAAAGTAAAGTTTTCCTTTTTATTTCCCATCACAAATCTCCTTTACTGTTAAAAACAGATGCTCATAGAATGAGAAAACACAATAAATGAAGATTGTTCATTGTTTACGTCTCCACACTCTTCCGATGAACAACTTTATTGGTTGTAAAAGCAACAGTATTCAGCTCAGTTTAACAATAGGTTCAGGTGGTGATCATTGTTTCATCAGCAGGAGGTGCTCAGTATCTGCAGGCGTATTGGTCAAATTAATGACTTCAACTGTGTTTATGCTGCACCATCACTGCGCTATGTCATAATTTGAAAGAAAGTGAGGTTTTAAGCTGCGTTGTGACTGCATGGACAGGGTCTGAAGATTTTTGCAATATGACTAATTCAATTAATGCAAAAGATGATGTCTTTCCATGGAAGCGAGGGAACCTTTCCTGGAGCCGTGAAGTCTTTCAATAGCCAAAGAGCAAATATGAGTCTTTAATTTTTGCTCATTCAAAATTAATGCTGTATATCTCTACAGAATATACTGTTTCACCTTAAAGACCGAAATTAGGTTAAATTTTATTTCACTTTGGAATAGACTTGTTAAACATTTAATACTGGTATTTGTAGTTGTAGAATTTCACTTTCGTTTAAAAGGGAAGGAACAAAGAAATCAAAATTCAAAGATAATTGGATTGCAGAAGTTTATTAAACTCCTTATAGCATTTCATAAGTTAATGGTTTTGTGATACCCACAGGCCTGAGAGATGATCAAGGAGTCAGGTTGACTGCTGACTTCGCTCCATGTCAGTGCATTATTAGAGGAATTTACTCATGCTGTCACTCAACCCCACAGCGTCCTTTTCTGTAAACAGCTCAAAGTCAAATAAACAGTTCTGCTCTCAACCATTCTGCACTCCCATGACTGAACAGGCAGAGTACGACATGCGGTGGCACAGAAAACCCATGATTAATTTGATTGAGGTTGTGGATGCAAGGACTGCTTTCATGCGGATTCACAGGTGTGATTATCGGTCTGTTCAAATGTAACAGAGGCATTATGAATGTTTTCAGTGGCACCTGCTGTGACAAATTGACACTTTTTACTTTTTTTTTTTTTTTAATGCATCCCTTAACATGGCTGTTAGAGAATGTTCTGTGTGGGTTTTAAACTTTTCTTGTCATGTAGATAGGAAGATCTTGTTTATAACGAGGCAAATAGGTTGGTTACTGAAGTAAATTAATTTCTCAGATTTGTATTTCCTGTTCATTTTAATTTTTGGTCTCTTTATTTTTTATTGCTCACTAATGAGAGGTTTCCTTGTTTGGCCTATCATGGAAATCTATGTGTATACACACACACACACACACACACACACACACACACACACACACCCTGAACCTGTTGTAAAGACCTCGTAAAGTCTCAACATCTGTTTATTGCAATGCATGCCAGAAGAAACACCCACCAACCTAAACACCCACACACAAAGATCTGCATGTTCTAATTACTGCGTCCAGGCATTGATAGACACAGGTGCCGGTGCGATGTGGAAGCCCAGCGATGCGTGTTTGCCAGTAGTCTTTTAGCCTGTGTCTAAACATTACAGATGGCAACAAAAAGTAAGCGGAAAAAGTATGTGATCATCCGACTGGGTGTGCTCCGTCAGAATTAATGGTTTCTCTGTAGCCTTCACCTCACCTGATTATATTTTATGTCTTCTTCTCTCCCCCTTTTTTTTCCTGTTACTATTTCTTAACCATTTTCTCTGGGTTTTGTCTCGGTTTTTGTGGATCTGAGTTTTTTAAGGCCTGGTTGGGTTTCAGGGCTCTATTAAAAGTTCAAAGGCAGCGTTTACTACTGTAACTGGAGCTAGTCTGCGCTGAGGTTTTTCACTAATGAGTGCACAATATACACTCCACACTCTCATAGGACAAAACACACACACACACAGACACACTGACTTAGAGCCAGACAACACATTTCTGCTAGTGAAGGCTGCAGTGATATCCATCACTGTTATTCCAGTGGTTGTGTCTTTGTAAGAGTCAATATATCAATCAGAAACATAACACACTTAACACTCCTTTCAGCGCCCTGTTCATTCTGTTTTTTTTTTCTCTGCACCTTTTCTCTTTCTTAAAAAATATGTTAGGCCTCAGTAAAACAGATGACCTGGGAATTGTGATCCTGTATTTCTTTTTCGACTACAAAAAGATTTATGAATCATGTTCACCGTCCATCTACATTTTCAACTTCTATACCTGCTTCATGCTGTTCAGGGTGGCGAGGACTCTGCAGCCAATCCATTCATTTGGTGACAGGAGGAATAAACCCTGAGCTGGTCAATCAAATAGCCAGAGGTTCTTGAGAAATTTTCTTTCTTCCTATTATCCTTTTCCTTTATTGTGAATTGGTGAGTCATATGTAATTCCACCCATGTGGCCATTTGAGAGAGATGTCTTTATATTAATTATAGAATAGCCAAACTATGATTAATCCCCATAACTTGTAGAACAATAATAATAACATATCTCTAAGGGTTATAATTCTTTCATTTTTAAGTTTTAAGTGGTCAGATTGTCTTTCTGTCACGTTAAGCCTCAATTGCTATAATCAACATAATGTAACATCTAAACCTACTGTTTCTTTTGAGCATGTACGGCTTTCAAGCACATGCGTGCTTTTGATTTAAAGTGGACATGCTCCCAGGGGGCATGAAGACGCTTAAGGAGACACAAATAACCAGAGAAATTGCTAATGGCTTCACTACACTACTTTCCACAGACCTTCTATAACAAATTAGAATTTAATAATGTTTGTTGAGTCTTTGGAGCTTTGTGGTTTTTGACCTTCCTCTGTGCTGTCTCCTCGGATGTCAGACATTCCAGAGTAAACATGAAAACAAACAAGCCAGACAGCAAGGCCTGGGATTAAACGGCCGGTACGGACACATTTCTAGTATGCCAAGCTGTGTGCATTTGGGACAGATCTGTGCATGGTTTTTTTCAGCTTCCATAGTGTCTTTACCTCTTTTATTATACTAATTATTATAGTGTTTTTTTGTTTTTTTTTTGGTAAGATGGGATGCTTTTTTAAATTTTTACTCAATTACTTTGAACATCTTGCACTATAAGTATCCATTGAAATATTTTTGTCAAGTACAGGCCATTGAAAATAAGGATTGTTCTAAAATTCACAGAAATTATCTTAAGTGTACCACTTAGCGAATGCTGAGATTTCATTCTTTGGTCTATTAAACTGACCTACAGTAATGGTCAAAAGTATGAGAGCACCCCAATTTTTCAACTTTTTACTTGTTGGAAATTATGCAGTTTTATGTCTCATTGTACTCTGAAATGAAAGCACTGAACAAATGAACAATTTAAGTTAAAATAGAATGAATTTATAAACCAGCTTTTGACTCAAAGAAGCCACCTTTGGTAGTTGTAACAGCTGAACACGGTTGTGGGATCCTTTCTACAATGGAAATCAATATTCTTTAGAAGGTTCTTCCCAATTCTGCAGAAGTTCCCTTAAATGAAGTTCCCTTTTTTTTTCTTTAATGATTTACATTATTTTTCAGTTTTGGGTAACCTTACCTTTTTTGTTAACCTCTGGAAGTTCACTGGTTACCTTTATACCATTTTTGAGCTATTGGACTTTTTCAAAATTAATAAAAAACAAAACAAACAAACCTGGAAGTTGAGGTGTTGAGGTGTTTTAATACTTGTCACCAGTGTATAATGCCAGTGTATGTAAACAATAATTAGCAATTGCAGGGGGTGACACTAGTAAGTCCTTAGTTTTTTTTTTCTTATATATTGTCTTTCACAGTTCAACCAAAAAGAAATACATCTGTGCGTTGAACTGACCAGCAAACAAGCTCTTGTGGCGTTGGTGGTGGTAGGGCTGTAGTTAGGAGAATTTGTTGAGGCGAATGATGTTGAACTTCAGAGAGCGGCCACTCTCTTTTCTATGTTGTTTAACTTTAGACATCCATTGCATGTGAATCCAGCATGACATCCCTTTCTATACATTTTTTTTTTTTTAGATATATGCATTTACAGTTCTAGTTATGTTTAGGCACTGAAATGCTTTGGTAAGGTTTGAGGAATATAACTGCTTGGTTAGGATAATTGTTTGGCGTAAAATGCATCTTTTGAACATCCTTCAACGTTCCTCGAAAAGCATTAGTTTTTGAAACGGAGTGGGTTTGATACAGGAAACAAAATTGAGACCTGCTGGACAGAGGGATGGGGTGCTGGGGCATGAGTTTATTATTACCTGCGTTTGTAGCTGGCTTGCCTTCAGGGGAGACTCCACAGCGGTGACCCTTAACCCTTCTGTTCAGCTCCATCGTACACCCTCCTTTTTTCCTCCTATGTCACATTTGTGGTCTGAAATGTTGAAAGAAGAATAAAATAATACAGCGGAACAATATCTGAGGTCATATGAGCTGACGCCGTCGTTCCGGGAACACTGGAGTTTTCTGGGGCAATTTTCGTTTATTCTTTTATTATGGCGCAGAATAAGAGACGAGTGAAAAGCATACTTCACAGCTTTTTTCATTCAAGAACAGATCCAGGGTGATAAAAGTGGACATTCCTCCAAAGTTTTACAGCTTACCACTTTCTCCTTCCTTTTCCCTATTTCCCTATTCATCCTTCCCTCCGTTCCCGCCGTCTCTTCCTTCTCTTCTATCATCTCTCTTAATGCTCAGGAGCGACAAGAATCTGCTGCCCGTTGGCACTGCAGATAAAACAGCCCGCCGCACCTCCCTCATGCACCTTGGGGCAGGAAACCCAACACATACGCACCTGCATAGGCTGCCATGACAACGAGGACCATCTGTCCATCAGACCAGTGTCTGAAAAAAACCTGTTGTCAGGCATATGTAGGAGGATAAACACACATACACACTCACGGTGAAATGGTGGAGTTGGGTCAAGGGTTAAAGTACCCCCTTTCCTGTCCAGACAGACAAGGTCTCCACAGTGTTCCACTCAGTGCCCCTAGTCCCCCCCTCTGTCTGAGCTTTACATTCACTGGACTTCATAAAAATTAAGCTTTGAATGCCATTGATGATGCATTTTTATTGATGGATTATAAATTTTTCTTCAGGTACTCTTTAAGAAGCAGACCAAAGGCTGATTCAGTTATCAGCAATGTGGTGGAGTAAACTAATCTCTGAAAAATATCCTTTTTATTTATTTATTTTTTAAAACTGCTCTCAAGAGCTTTGTTAAAAGTGCATGGTTTTATGTTACACTAATTTGAAAAGGACTTGGCAAAAGAATATCATTAGTCACCATTGAAAACAACTCCATAAAAATAAGAGCTGTGTATTAAATCAGCATTTGCATAAAAAAAAAAAAATGTCAAAGAAGTCTTTCAAAAAAGGGATTCTGAGGGTTCTCTTGCCCAGATATACCTAGATATGGTTTCATGCATTTAAACAATTTGAGGTATATGTAATTTAGCCTGTGCAGTTTAAGCAGCTTCGGAGCTACTCACAAATCGAGATGAACAGAGCACGTCTGGGTTTTTCAAATATCCAGATCATGTTTGACTGCCATTTTGCTCATGTGTGCATCTGTGCGAGCCTCTGTGGTGCAGGGCTGGTCTGGTAATAGCCTGTGTGCTCTGCTGTGCTGAGATTAATGGGAAGACTTATTGATGTAATGATGGAGTCTTGAAAGAGCACTCTGGGCCGTGGTTTGGGACCAACACATGATCCTAATGGACTCTTTGTGTATCTCTGTGTGCATGCTGGTGTCTGCATGTCTTAAGTGTGTGTATGTGAGAGTGTGGTTTTGGTCAGAAACTGAAAAAAATGATTGGGAGGTTTTTGCATTTATTGGAAGAAACTTCAAAAACTATATCTGTATTTCTAGTCATGTGTTCATGGAAAATACCTGACTTTAGGTGTATTCTGATATGTTAATGAGTCAAAGTGCATGAGTGATGTTCCATTACTCATTGCTCAGATCTGCTGGTTTGCGCCACCATGTCATTTCTTACACGTGTTTTTTACAAAGTAGTTGTCAGCTGCCCAGCGGTTTCCTCAGTTAAAGGGAAGAGCAGCTCACGCCGACACTGCAAGACAGCGTGGTTGGAGGTGACGCAGAGGGAGGCTGAGTAAATATGGCTAAAATTAAAGTGGTACCCACACATCTAGTGCTCTGCAGTGTGTATGTGTGTGGATGTATCAGTGTTTCTGCAGATTCTCCAGTGAGGCCTTGCATGTGCTGACAGGACCCCCATTCACCTCTCTAGTCCCTCCCTAAACCCCCTTTTTTTCTTCTTCCTTTTTTTTTGTGAATGTTTGTGTGCCAGCAGGCTTGATCTGCTCAGTGTGGGTCTGATGTTGAAGTGATTGACAGCCAAGCAGTCACAAGGGTGATTGAGAGCAGTTGTGGGAAGAGAAGGACCTTACAGCCTTCGCTGCTTTCAGCCCTGAGGGGGACAGAGACAAAGACAGAGAGAGGGTTAAGAGACAGTCTAAACACATTAATATGATACACAGAGATGGAGACGACATAAGATGTGCATTCAAAAAAAAAGTTGCAAAATAAATGATGTCTTGCATGGTTTGCTCTCCCAGGAACCTGTTTGTTGACTGGGGGAAAAAAACACACAAGATAAAATTTTACTTACTGCTGATAAAAAACAGTCTTGTGTCTCTGTAATCACCCTGCCTGTTCGCTGATCTCATGGGTGGGAAACCCTGGGGACCAGGGAGTTTTATGGGAAACAGCTCATACTGGTGCAGTGATGTCATATGTCGGAGACACACAAAGTTCTCCCTGATATGGCAAAGGGAGGTCAAGAGCAGGATCTGAAACACGAAAGGGTTCATAATTAAGCTAAGTTGTCTATCAGGCCCCTCTTATCCCCAGAGTTCTCATTGTTAGTGCACGCACAAAGGACTTGGAGAAATCCCACATACCAGAATCATATAGCAGAGAAACAAAATCATTTGGCTTGATTCATGTGGTTGAACTGGACTGCATGTCATTAAAATATCTAATAAACCAAAAATCCCCACAAATGATCATTAAAAGTTTGAATCTTTTATTTGAATTTGATTTGGCTGCCATGCAAGCTCTTCATGTGTCACAGCCAGCCAAAGCTGAAGTCTTAAGGAGGGTGAAACAAACCAGGTGTGAACTGACAGGCTGTATAGGCATCAGAAGACTTGGAGGATATATCCATGCAGGTATGGGGAGTGAATAAAAAAGACCTTTTTAATTTTTTTTTATTATGCATTTTTACAGTTTTCATGTGTGCAGGAGAGACAACCAGTGTCCCAGCCAGTGCAACACAGGAGTGAGCATGCCAGTGGCCATCTGGGTTTAGAGGTGTCTTTAAATGCAGAGGTGTAAATCTACTGCCCATGTGCTGGAGGGGATGTCCGTTTCACTCTGGGCCACAGACCCACTCACAGATCAATAAAGTTAACTCAAAACATTCACACTCTGCCATCTGAAATCAACCATTTAATGAGTTGCTGTTCCTGTAAAAATGGAAAAGGCCCCTTCAGATTTATTAGAATGGAGAGAGAGAGAGTGGAATTCCAGAGAAGAAGAAGAGGAGGAGGAGGAGCACAAAGCAAGTAAAACTACGGTGTTTTTGTTTGGATTCATTTCTTTGCATTTATAATCACAGACTGCATCTCTGTGGAGCACGCAAATAATGAAAAGTGCTTCTTGATCCGTGTTTTACGAGGGGCCATACTCGCTTGTGATTGGATGCTTTTTACAGTGGTAAGCATGGAAAGTCTCCAGACTGTAAAGCAGTCTAAGTAATGAAATTTCACATAGAATACTGAAATGTGTGTCTGCTTTCAGGGAAGAAAAGAACTGCCAGAAGCAAAATTGCTCTTCAGCATGTTTCAGAAAATGGCCATAACTTTTTTTTTTTCTCCCTCAAACAGGACTACATGCTGAGTAAAAGACTGAGGCAGCGGCTTGATCTACATTCATTTCCAAAGGTCTCCAAAATCACACCCACTCCTGATTTGTTAAGGAAATCCTGGCAAACTGTTAACACATTTGCAACGAACCTGAGACATGGCCTTCTTTGCAGTTTTATTCAGTTTATTAAAGAAGTAAGGAAAAAGCATTCTTGAAGTGCTGTCCAATATTTTTGGGTAAATCTCTTCATGGTAGTTTGAAGGTATCATTCATGGACTATATATGCATACTCTCTCTTCCTTTTGTATATGTAAGTTATTCTACATCTTGTCAGCTTTTTGACTGCACCTGCTCATGGCTTTTCCTAAGATTCCTCCTTTATTCATTCCCCGACAGCTCATGTTCATTCAAACACTGGTGTTTATCTGAAGATCATCTGATGATTGGTTTTTAGCTAATGGAGTGAGTCTATTTATTCACAACTTCCCCCAAACTCTTGCCCTCAACGTCCGGCCTGAAATCCTTTGGCGTTGGCGCATATGAGGAAGAAAGAGACATGAAAATGTCAGTTGTTTTTACATTGACATTTTTCTTTTTGGGTTTACGTTACTAAATTAAAAGGAAAATCCTTCTAGCAGCTGCCAGACAGAGAATAGACTCATGAGATTGTGTTACCAGTACACTCGGCTTTATGGTGGTTGCAAAGAAAATCCTACAAGTTAACAAGTGCATATGGAAAGAATTAGATTGTAGACTCCGTGCTGTGTGCCGTGTCTCACCAGGTGTGACGTTATGGAGCTAAATCTGCGATGCCTCCGGATGCACAGGATGACAGGCGCTGACAGTTGAAGGCACAGGTCAGGAGCGCATGCTGTACGGGGCAGTTGGTGACATCCCGAGTGTGGAGATGTTTCCAGTGTGGTGTGCAGTATTTTCTTTTTTTTTTTTTTGAAGAGTCTGTGACACTCTGAAGAGGAGGGGTGGTTAAACTTGCGTGAGGCACAGCCATGTTTGTGCTGGTAATAGGTTGTTTGTCCGAGTGTGTGTGAGCCTGTATGTTTATACTGCTAATGGAGGTTTAATTTGATAAGCAGTTGGCGGATTTGTCAGCACTCAGTTGGGATGGAGGGACCTGGGCTCTGTATATTTTGAATAAACACAAAGAAATTCATTCCAGGTTTCTCCTGTCTTCTACTGCCTATATAATTATATCCTATTAGTTTGCAAGGCAAATATGTCAGTGTATTCAAAACCACTTTTATTTACTTCTTCAACAATTGTCCAAGCATTTTGGGGAAATGGCTTTACTATTTTGGGGGTGGCTAATCTTAACCCTCTCCAGCATTTACTGCATTTTCTAGTTGGTCAAGCGTGCTATATTCAAATCCCAATGTTGTATTTGAGTGTCAAAGACCTGTGTAAATGTCTTCATTTTATTGTACTTTCAAATTTTGAGCAAATCATTTGATTTTATTTTCTTTCTTCAATGCAATATTATATATTTAAATAATCAAAATTAATTCTGCACGACCAAACAGTTCACTTTTGATAAAATGATTGTCCAAATTCTTAATTATTGTATGTGTTCATTGTATTGAATGCAAGAAATGATGGGAGGTTCAGTCTAAACCACTGGATCTAGATAATTTGAGCTTGACTTATTTATACATATAAAAAAAGGTTATAATTTAAATGCATACAATAAAGTTAATATTTAAGTGGGGTTCCAGGGAAACAGGTATGCAAAAGCAGCTACTCGCCTCCTCAGTTTGAACTGACTGAGCAAAGCAGCACTGTATCTGTCATGTGATTCCCCAAATATTAATGTATTTAATTAAAATCCACAAAAATGTTCAATTCTGCTCATGCAGATTCGGCAGGACCTGTGAGGAGGGTTACTATGGGAGACATATGGACTTGGGGGTGGTGATGGAGTTGTAATGTAGTCACAACAGAGGGTTCAGAGCCAAAGGAAACAGGGGTCTCTCTGTCTTTTTTAAACAGGATGAGAGAAGGGGACCACACGCACAGCCCACTGTACAATGTATATGTATCTACATATAGATCAAACACTCTCATGCGTTTCTAATATATTAGCTTTTCGTACCTATTTTGTTATCTTTAGTTGATTCTGAAGTTCCTTCTTGCTCCTTCTCTTTCAAAGACACCCTCAATGATCCCCCATACAGAGTTCCATATTCCCGGATGCTCTATGAATGCCTCTACTGTTTTTTCCTCTTATCTTTTTATTCCTCCAGCTCCTTTTCCTCCTCCATCTGACCAGGATGGACTTTATCTTCATATTCTTAACTCACTCCTTGGACACCAAAAAAAAAAAAAAACGCTTTCATTCTATTTCTCATCTTTTTTTTTCTTTCTTTTTTTTACTTTTTATGTTGTTCTATGTGTTTGACTGACTTCACCTTCAAAGCCACGAATCACCATTTACATAGGAAGTCATGTTGAGGGCCAGTAATAACAATTTCTATTATTGTTTAGCTGATCAAAACTCTGCAGCATAAACCCACAACTGTATTATAAAAAGCTTGATAGTGCCCTAATGAGGAAAGTGTTGGTTTAAATATCGAAAGAGAAAAGACAGAAAACAGATTTTTTTTCTTTCATGAATTTGCAAAGTTACACCACAGTCATGTCAAACACAAGACTGATGATATGTGACTTTTACTTTTTGGATTTTTATTTTTATTTTTTTGGCTTTGTAACTGTGACATTCAGCTCTTTGTAAGAGTGCCAGGGTGTGTATAAGTGCCTGAGGTGTTATTCCAGGTGTTTTGTCAAAGATGGTGTGTGTAAATCAGCTGGAGACCGGACAGATGAGAGTTACCATCCTTCATCGCCATGCATGGTCTGTGTGTGTGTGTGTGTGTGTGGGTGTGTGTGTGTGTGAGAGAGAGAGAGAGGGAGAGATAAAGAAAGTATGTTGGCTCAGGAAGTGAAGGCGGATTTTGAAATCTACAGACACCCAGAGATGCTTTGATATATTATATGAAGAAGCAGAGGAAGAACCGGCAGCGCTGTGTGTGTGCGTGTGTGTGTGTGTGCGTGCATGTGCTGTGGTGGTCCAAGTGTGCAAAACACTCTTCTTTTTTCCACCATGCTGTCCAGCTATGGCACTGTTTAAGCAGGTACCCCCACCCTGCCACAACCACACTGAGCAACAGGAAATCCTCTGTGTGTGTGTGTGTGTGTGTGTGTGTGTGTGTGTGTGTGTGTGGGCTGTGGGTTACAGAGAGTACTGATGGCTCTGTCGCTGTGGCCTTGCATTAGCAAAGCGTAGCATTTCTGTTTGTTCACGTCTCACGGAGATGACACTGAAAATACCACAAATGTAAAACATTCAACAATTCAGGCTTAAAGGGGAGGATTTCCAAATGGCTGTCAGTGCTAATGACTGGATTTGTAACGTTCAAAACCAAAAACGCTCTTTGAAGTCCGTTTTTTTTATTTTTTTTAACATTTTTTCAATAAAAACCCAAACCCAAAGCAAAATAAGAAATCACTCAGGTTTACCGATGGACCGTAAATAAGTCTCATAATTTAAAAGTCATGAGGAAAAGAAATCATGTAAATTCTTCTTCTTATGTTCAATGGTTCAATGTTGGAGATAAAATTGTACACTAAAGCTACATTTCTGTAAATGTGACCCTGAATGCAGCTACATTCCTCGGTGCTCTTACACTGAGGCATTTGGACTCTTCATAAATAAACAGTCTGAAATGCTTTTCTTCTACTGAGTGAAATATAACAGAAGTACATAAGAAGAGACAGAAATTCGTTCAGCCTGACCACAATGAGAAGGCTCCACGCACCACATGAATGGAAGAAACTACGTTGCAGCTTGATATATGATGCTGACTTTTATCCAAGTGTAAAGAATACAGTAAGAAATGCAGATAAAGCAGACTTATATATTCTCTATTCTGTGGGAAACGCTCCTACTCAACTTCTCCATTTACAGTGATCAGCTGCTGTGCTGTACAGTATCATCTCCCCAACAAGCTTATTTGTAAAAGCTGTTGAAGCCCTGCTCAAATCCTTTAGATCCGGGGCCCTGCTGGGGCTAGACCGCTGGCAAAACTGAGATCCTCAGACAAAGACTCTGAAACTTCTCCATGATCTGGATGGGCATACGGTCGCCATGCTCTGCAAACACCACAACACCATCTCTGCAGTCATTTGGAGGCCCTTTAGCTGCTCATGAATTTGTGATTAGCAGCATTTTGGTTTGATGGCAGGTCACCAGTTGTAATAAAAGTGGATGTGGATAGTCCCCCCCACCCCCCGACCTCAGATGTACCAGGAAAGGCATCACCATGGCAGCAGGATCAGACTCCAGTAAAGCAGCTCACTGCATAAATGTTGTAAACACAGGCAAACACAGCGTTGCATTGTTGCTACCTTCACCGTTTGACGAAGTTAAAGGACTTTAGATGTTGGCTCAGATTCCAATTTAGCATAATTATGATGCTCACTCTTTATCTTCAACCGAGCATTTACTGGTTTTAATCCAGTACAGAATCTCATGGGAGATATTGTCAAATATTTAAAAGAATAATCATTATTTTTACTTTTTAATGTTTTTAAATAATTGAATATGTTGACTTTGAATCAAACCAACTGAGTGATGTTTCTAAGGCAGGGCAAATTTGATTATAGTTTTAATTTTAGGTTTACAGTACTGCTGAAATGCAAGTTAATCAATGATGTTAAAACACATAAATGTGCCTATAAATAACCATTTAAAAAATTTAGAAAATTCAATTGTGTGAATCTATTGAACTTTACATAACGCAAAAACAAATGTGTTTAATTGACTCTCAGTGACTGACAGGAATTTCATACCAAACTGGGAAATAGTTAATGATGCTTGTAAGAATAAAAAAACAAAACAAAAATCAGATTAAGTGTTTAAAGAAATGCTCAAGGGTCATTATAAAATGTGTTCAAATGGTGCCTTTTATGATTCTGGAGTGAGAACATATGACATACACAAAAGATCCAGGAAACGTTCGTTTTTTTAAATTCTGACTGTGTTTTTAGCACGTTATTTTGTTTGTCTTTATGATAAACAGACATTTTAATGCCTGTTTTTCTTCCCACTCTGATATGCTGAATGAAGCACATTTATGCATTCATATGATCTCTGTCTTAGATATTTTGGATTCTGATTTTGATTTGAGAGAATGAACTTTTGCAGTAAAATGAGCCAAAAGAAAGTAATTCACCAACTGTACAAGAGTTGGTTCTGTGCACCGTAGTCGGTGCAGTAATCTTACTGAAAACACTGCTGATATTCTTATCTGCTGTTGGAAGACAAAGACCGTTGCTCGATAGACCTTCAGTGGTCCGAGTCTCCACTTCCTCTCCTTAAACAGAGCCCAGTTGAACCTTTAAGGTGATCCAGCTGCCCTCGTTAAAGCTGTTTAAGACAAAAAGGCGTAATGGAGACCAACAAAAGAAGGCACAGAGACCAGAGACCACCCTCCAGGAGGCAGTACTTCCTTCTGTCTTATGTCGGCTCAAACAATGAAATGAGCTCTTGTTCAATTTTCTTATGCTCTTACTGTCATTTCTCTGTTTTTGTGCAATTGACCAATGCTGCATTTCTGGTTTGGATCCAGAGCGAATTCTTGTTGTCCAAATCATTTCCTCACACACATCAGTTCCTCAGAGTGTTTCAATGCTTCTTTTTGTGAATTTTCCCACTTGTTCCCCAGCTCCTTGTCTTCCCCTCTCACTGTTGGTAGGATGATGAAACTTGCCTTTTAACTGCATACAATACTAAACCTGAAAATAAACTGCGTCTCAGCTGCCCAATTACATAACAGCTCTTACGTATAAACGCATTCATGTGGATGACTACACTGTGTACATTTTGTGTCATCAACCTGTAATTAATGCGAAATATATTTGCTAGAACAACACGTTTCAGTGTAAAAATATATAAATTCATGATGTTGTAGGCTGAATGCTACATGTAGCTCAGGATAATCCAGAGAGGGAGCAACAGAGAGGGTGAGAGAGGGAGGAAATAATTAGCAGAGAGAAGCGATTGCACTAATGAGAGGAGAATTTGACTGGGATACTTTACTTGACCGCCAGTTTTCCTTGGCTGTCCAAGAAAAAAGGAAAAAAAAAAAAAAGCTGATTTATAATTATACTCTGCAATGCACCATGAAATTGTTATTGTGGAATACCTTTTTGAAAACTGTTATCAAACAATTACTTTAATTTTTCCCCATGGAAACTGTTGCACATGCCTACCTAAAATGAGATGGTGCAGAGTCTCCTGCCTGTCATCCACTGCTGTTCATGCAGATGAGCTCTTTTTTCTTCTTCTTCTTCTTCTCTCTTTCCCCAGAGTCTCTGCTCCGAGGGATGCTGTGGCAAATAAAATAATACTCTGATAAAACTGAAATATTTTATGACAGAATGATAATCATTGCAAGCATACGTGACACTGATATGGGGCTGTTTCGGCTGGGGGAGGAGAGGAAATAATCCTTTTTGTGGGCATTAAAAAATGAATCTCAGTTGAATCACATCAGAGGAAAAAAAACTCAAAGACAGTTCCAAGATGAGCCAACTCCAGGAGAAAATGACCTCCTCGTTTTGGTGATAAAGTTCTAGCCAAAATATGATATCAGCCTGCGACGTGACTCATTAGAAATGTGTGTATGGCGTGGAGGCAGCTCTCCCTATCTGCCAGTGCCTGGCTTGGTGACTGATAAGAGGCAAATGCAAATGTCCTGATAAGAACTGAATGCAAATATTTATGATATGATATTCCCTGGGAATTATGTCTGGATAAAACAAAGTGTATTATTCCCCTGTAATTCTTTCAGGTTTGCCAAAATGTTCTTTTTTTGCTTTTGGAATTTGCATTTCTTCAAAATTGATTGGGCCTGCGTATTATGTTAAGCTATTTGTTTGCTGAGGATGGTAATTAGTTACTGTAATTACAGCGATGACAGTTGCTAAATTGTTTTTAAAGCATTACAGTGTGTCTGTGCCAGAAGATTGCAGTACTTATTTTAGGATTTAAGCATTTGCTGGAAACCCTCCCACTCTTAGGCCAAAGTGGGAATTTTTTGAACTACAAAGCAGCCATTTTCTAAGCAAAGACATTTTTGAAAATGTCTGTTAATTTGCACTAATTGCTGGTTTGACTGTGTTGTGCAGTTTCTTCTCCAATCGGGGACTTGTTACTGATAGGATGTCTTGGGGGGATCAAAATGGGCTTAAAATAGTTGAAATACATGCATTTGTTAGCTTTGTACTCACATTTAAGTCTGACTTTTAATGTTCTCAGTCACCCAAGAAACAAATTGCTGTTGAAGGCACATTTATAATTATGGTTCCCAGTGTAGCCTACACTGGCTTTCAAGTTTAGTAAACATTAATTAGCATGGACACAGACAGTTGGGTGTTTTAGAGGGCGTTTCATGTACAGCATAAACAGAAAATGTCTAAATCACATGGATCAGGGTTGCCTTGGCTGCATATTCATGTTTCCAGTGCAGGAAAGCAAAAACAGAAGCAAAGAAAGATCCACCAGACCCTGACAATCATTCGAACCTGATAAATCAGTCTGTGAAAACAAAGGCACAAAGGGTTAAAATGCCATTTACTGTAGAACTTTCAATTAAATGGTGAATCATCATTGTAAAAACATCATTCTACCTCCAAAGATGATAAACGTTTTTCTCCAGCAAACAGAGAAAAGTAATATATGCGGTTCAACAAGAAGATATAT
>JBAMYA010000017.1:1404938-1424860 GCA_037176975.1 Arrhamphus sclerolepis
GCAGCTGACAATGAGGCTTTTTAAAATTCTTGATTTGAAAAAAAAAGGAATAGCTGTCGTTGCTCTTTATGTGTGTGTGTGCGTGTGTGTTGTAGGTTGCCATTAAAGTGATTGACAAGAAGAAAGCACGCCAAGACTCTTACGTGCTGAAAAACATGAAGAGGGAACCTCGTATCCATCAGATGGTTCGACATCCTCATATTGTAGTGCTTTTGGAGGTAATAATAATAATGATAATAATAATGATAAAAGGATAAATGGGCATGCATGCTATCATCAAAAACACATGCATAGTCCTAATTAAGAAATGATGGAGGATTACATTTGAGCTTTAAATCTGCTCAGATGTAAATTCAAACAACAAAAGTTGATGTTGATGATAGATGATAACAATGTCCGCCTGTTGCTGTTCAATATGTTTTTTGCGATCAACCACATGTGCATGATGTTGTGTGTCAGACTCTGGAGACGGAGAACAGTTACTACATGGTTATGGAGCTCTGTGCAGGAGGAGACCTGATGGACAGGATCTGCGAGAAGAAGAGGCTTGAGGAGAAGGAGGTGCGGCGTTATGCCCGACAGATCCTCTCTGCAGTGGGACACCTTCACAAACACGGCGTCGTTCACAGGTCACTGCACATACAGCACATAGATGGGCACACTGCACAGCACAACAGCATCTGCACATGGTAACATCTGACATGAAAGGAGTTCATTAACAACTGTTCACACAGTGTGAGAGTCTCAGTTTCAGTTTTATTTCTCAATCAATATTTGTTTTGGTAAGCTAGGAAAGTAACTCCAAAATCTTCCATAAATATTAGGACCACACATTTTAGGAGCTCCCTTCCTCTGCCTTCATCTGCAAATAGTTCAAAGGGTTATGAAATGTATTTGTACAAATTATTTGCCATAATGAATATATATCCATGCATATTTGACTCTTGTCTGCATCAATGTCAAAAGGATTTTCTTTAACTTAATAACTGATAAGAAAGTCAAAGTTTGGTTAAGGTATGATTTAACCAAAACTAATGTTTGCTCTCCAGGTAAGTAAAATGCAGCAAAGAAAAAGTCACACACGTGTTGGACCGCCATCCAGAGTGAAATATAATTTGAAGTTATTGTGACTAATCCAAAAATATGCGTGTTTGCCACATGCACATTTTCAACACACACACGTGCGTACGCGCACAGACTCACACAGGAGTTTGCAGATCATTAACAGCCTACAGAAAAGGAAATGCTGCATGAAAGGTAATACATGGTATGTTGGGGATTAGAGAGATGACTGTTATTTTAGTATTCATAGGTGTCAGATAACGAATACCTACACACGCTTAACTGCTGCCTCGCACAATATGTGCAGTGCTATGCTTTGGTTTTAGTCCCTGGCTCCTCTGAAGGTGGGAATGTGATTACCAGGCAATGACCTCATCATCCTGCGCCGTCGCCATGATTCACACATCATCACAACATCATTTGCTTCCTCTCTAATGAAGTCCCTCAACGACATCTCTCTCAGCTCCTCAGCAGCACCTTTCTCTGTCACACACACCCATGCACACACTCACGCTCACACACAGAGATGATTAGACTGGAAATAAATGGAAATTTTCACTTAAATGTACCTCCTGCCACCCACGTTCTGAAGGTTCACCACATGCATTTCCCCCCTTTATGACAATGTCTGCTCTAGCCCTCGCTTGTCGTATTTCCCTTCTTTCTTCCTGTGCTTCTCTTTGAACTTCCCTTTGGTTGTGTGACCAGGGTTCTCTGGAGTTTTGAGCATCTGCTGGTTAGATGAAGGCAGATGAAAGGAGCATGGCGGATTCCCAGGCTACGGTTTATAGGGGCTCTCTCTCGCTTCTAACCGCAGATTTTAATTTAGTTGCTAGTTTCAGAGTTGGCAGTGTGATTGTGGTGAGGCTTGAGTACTTCAAGCAGAATCAAGCGGCTTTTTCAGGTGATGGGTGAGATTTTACGCTGGAAGGCCAAAGGACAAATCAAGTTTACACTGACTTGATTTTAACATCCCAATTTTTGCAGGTCCAGTAGTCCCATTTTTTCTGGTTATGCGTAAATACACAGGCAACCTTAAGGATAGAGTTTTAAAACATTCTGCAATAAACCTCATGTAAAAGCTAAATTATTTTTCTCTGTTTCTTTTAAAGAGATTTAAAGATTGAAAACTTCCTCCTGGATGAACATAACAACATCAAGATTGTAGGTATGCAGGCGTTCACACCGTCTCCTGTATCAGTTGGCTCGTTGCGTTGAATAGTGATACCAAATGTTTGAGCTATTTATTGAACTGTATCTCAACATGCTGTAACGAAACCTTCTATAAAGATGATAATGAATCCCACAGACTTTGGCCTGAGCAACACTCTGAGGGCTGACTCTCTGTCTCTGGAGCTCCTCAGCACCCAGTGTGGAAGTCCGGCCTACGCCGCCCCTGAGCTTCTGGCTCACAGGAAGTACGGGCCCAAAGTGGACGTCTGGTCCATGTAAGTGATAAAAGCTGTCCATTTTTCTGCTGAGCTGATGTATATGTTGCCTTACATTTTCCATGTGTGTTGCAGAGGTGTGAGCATGTTTGCCATGCTGACAGGGACTCTGCCTTTCACTGTTGAGCCTTTCAATATAAAACAGCTGCACCAGAAGATGGTCAACAGAGAGATCAGCAGCATCCCCAGTGAAATCAGCAAAGGTACCTTGTATGTTACAGGCTCCTATGATTACATAAAAACAACATAGCTGTCACAAAAAACAAAAAAAAAACCTGTGGCAGCCATTTAATAAGATGCATCCCGACTGGAATTTTTGTTCTTTATGTCTAAGAATTAAGAAAATTATCAAAAAGAATGAACAGAATTGACAGATTATTATATTATTGACTAATATAGCAGTAAACATGTGGCTGGAACCAAACACAGAAGTCAAATAATTTTCTTTCATTCTTTTTAATTTTAAAGAAAAGAAAAAGCAAAATCTTTAAACTAAACACACTAAATTATAGGAATTACTATTTCACTATGTTCTTATCATCTTCCTTTCACCCCTTAACAAGTCCAGTGGTCTTCATGGCTCTGTATAAGTTGCTTTTATTTGGTGACTTTCTCACAAATATCCATTACACCCAAACAGACAAGACTCTTGTTAACCATCACGGCTCTGATGCTTCTATAATTGTCACTTTCTGGTTTTCCCCTACCTCTAAATAACTTCTCTCTTCTACGTTTAATGACTTTATGACATTTAATGATTTTTTTCACTAAAAATCAGCCGTATCTGTTCCACTCTTTAAAAATCAGTTAGAATTCCACAGGTGTTTGGATGAAAAAACAACAACAAAACAATTACCTTAATTGATTCTCTCTTTTAAGAAGAAGCACTAGAGTGAAGCAGCTGTGCAATACTGCAGTTAACCTCACTGTTTCCAAAAAGGTTTGGGTACTGTGTAAACTGCAAATAAAAAAAAAAATAAAAAAAAGGAATACATTCATGACCATGTTACCTCATCTTTTCTTTTAGCAATATTCTTTAACCATTTGGGAATAAAGGGAACAACTGGTGTTTCTTTGAGCTAAAAACTGAACTGAAAACTGAACCCTCAAAGCAGGTTGAGTGATCCTCTTCTTTATACGTTCAGAGGATGTAGGGTCCAAAAACGACTTTTGCATTTTTATTCATCAGTCCACAGAACAGGTTTTCTGTACACCTAAGTCCACCTGGGTCCAAAAGAGCTGGTATTCAACATATTGGTTTTATTTTCAGTAATTTTCCAGAGACCATGCAGATTATGTTGATGAAGATTTCATAGGTAGGATGAGGATTAATAACAATCAGTCCTCTATTCCAGCGGCCATTATTAAGTAGTTAGCACTCTGAACCACAGACAGGAAAGAGTAATAATAATATGTTATTTAACAAAAGATATGTTCCTTTCTGTCTGTGCTCGTGCTGCAGGTGCGGTGTCATTTATGATGTCACTCCTGGAGCCAGATCCAGAAAAGAGACCCAGTGTCAGAACAGCGATGGAGGAGAGATGGATAAACGAGGGATACGCCAAGAAACCATTACACACACTTTCTCATAAAAACAGGTAGATATACGGGGTGAAATCACTTTGCGTGATAGTCCAAAATTTATTTGACCTAAACGCAGTTGTAATTTATCAACGCGCACAAAACAGCCTTTTGTAGGACAATATATTTGTATCATGAGAGCAAAGCAAAAACACAAAGATTTTGCAGTAAACATTAGAATGTGGGGAAAGGAAAAGAGAAGAAAATCACAACTTGTTTTTTAAACAAAATGAAAATTTTTGTGGTCTGTGGCCTGACAGTTTTGTAAATCATAGCATGACTGAAACACTTTTATCACTTCACGCATTGTGGAAATGCAATCATGTATGGCTCCGCCTGGAAATAATGTGTATTTGTCAAATCCACATGAAGGATATAAGATGGGTTCCAGTTCTGGTCTGAACTCAATCGACACCTTTCAGTTACACGTCCTTCTTTACCAGCATAACATATCCCTCTAAGATGCTTTTTTTTAAACACTTCCTGACTACTTTTCCATCCCTCTTTTTTTTCCCAGGTTGTGTCCACAGGATCTCAACTCATCCGTGCTGGCATCCATGACAGAGATGCTGGGCTACTCCCTCTCTGAAATCACACACACTCTCACCACCAACAGACCCTCAGCCATCATGGCCTCCTACCACCTGCTGCTCAGCAAACTCAGCAGGCGGCAGAAAGGAGCCTGCAAGGTTATCACGCAACGTCTCACGCACACACGCACAGACCTGCGCTCACAGAAATACGAGGCACGCTGACTTTTCTGATGTCTTTGACTTTGAACAACTGTGATCATTTCAGCAGAAGCTGGAGGACAGTGACTGGAGTCTTCCAAGCGCATGGAAAGACAAGAACAACCCAGAATTAAAAACTCAACAGCAGGTGCGGTTGACATAGAAAAACAAAACAAAACTGAGCAATGTGAGTAATAGTCTCACAGCCAGATGAAGAAGGCCATATAATGTTTTGAGGGTTTTTTTTGTACTGCCATCTATGTGACTTTTCCTTCTCTTTTCCTACATTTACACCAGTCGAGGTGTGTATCTCATGAGGTGGTGTTGCAAAATTAATTATTATAATTCAAAATTTTCAATAATAGCTGGGGAGTTTTTGTTCACAGGAAATAATGCATTTGGAGTGTACTTTCAGCAGTGGGGGAAGTACAATCCATCAGTGAGGAAACTACGCATATGAGGACAGTTTATGCAGGCACAAAAAGAGAGGACTCAGTTTTAGGGTTATCTGCACAGAAGAAACCAACGTAGAGATGTTTTCTCAAATAATAAATAAAGGGGGAAAATTTGAAGACTTTTTATCAGGGTGCGTCACAGCAGACGTGAAAATAACACAAAGGAATGATGGACAAAAGGACGGAATTAGCACTACAAAGAGGTTTAATATACATCTAGAAATGGAAAGGTGGATTAAACTAAAATCATGCAGAAACCAGAGGTTTCTAGATGGCTCAGGAGACACACAGAGGCTTTCCCTTAATTAATTACTTAATTAACTTAATCTTAATGTTCTGCATCCATGTATTAGTGAAGGGAGTCAATAAGTGTATCTGGAATCAGCAAGTAATTACGCAAAAGTGGTGCACAAGTGCATTCATTTCTATATGCATCTATCTGTGTGTGATTTCTTAGTCAAGAACTCAAGATTTAAGGGATGTTTTACTGTCAACCCCACCATAAAAGCAAAACAAACAAACAAAAAAAAAAACACGAGAGAATGAAATTTGGAAATCAAGTCTCAGAACCATCTGATCTAGTCAATACGATGTTTAGTGGGATAATGCAATAAAAAAATACTACACATCAACAGGCAATTTTATGAAACACTTCAATTTGTTGAAACACACCACAGTCAGTGAATTTGATGTGTGTAACCTACGCATTATGTATTAGTTTTTGATTGTATTAGAGTAGCAATAAATTGGCAGTTGTTTGGTCTTTTTCAGTGTGAATTAAATACAAAAAAATAATAAAATAAACAACCAGTCACTACTGTCTTCAGAATGAACAGACCAATGAGAAAAGCGCAAAGCAGTTCAGCAGGCCTTTGAGGGTCCAGCAGACAAGCGAATGTCAGAGCAACAGGAGGAGGACTGTAGACCTGCACAGTAAGGACCACAGAGAGGATGATGAGAACCGACCTCCGTCTCCCTCTCTACCCCAGCTTCCTCACTCTGTTTCCCCAACTGTACCCCAGCACCTTCCCTCCCCCTCCCCGGCTCCTCCATCTGCCGATGACGGCACAAATGAGGAGCCTGCCATCACCTTTGACACAAGAGACACACTGTTTCCTGAAGGTGAGGAGTTCTAGGACATACAGAAGCACATTCAGCACAAACATCAACAGAACCCTATATTCTGTACTGCACTGTAACTGTATGTTTGCATTCTAGTTTCAGTGTTTGGAGACAGGGAGCTCGTTCATCTTTCTCCTCCGAAAAGCTCTGCATCAAAGCTTTGTGACTCTGCTCCTTGCCAAGTCCCGTTATCCACTGAGCCAGTCAGGGAAAGCAGCACGTCCAGGCCAATCCGACACACACACCTGCTCAGGACAACTCAGTCAGATGGGTCAACGGATCCCGGGTCAGACTTCTTCCGTGACAAATGCCACAAAGATGCTTCTCATCACCTGAGCATCAACGAGCGGCTGGAAAAGCTGCAAACATTTTACTCCTCAGAGAAGAATGGTATCTCTCCCAGAATGCTCTTGGACGCCGAGGTGCACACTGCACACCCCTCAGACAGAGGGCATGTGGGTACCATGGAAACAACACAAACATCCCCCTCTGCTCCCCTTCCTCGCCTGCGAAATGTGGGGCTAAAAGATGGACGGGGAAGAAAAATGACATGGGTCGGACTGAACCAGCCTGGCCCCCCAAGACTCCTTGTGAATGGATGCAGACCCCCAGCTTTCCCCTCACAGAAACAACATACTTTAGCCATCAAGAGCCTCAGGCAGGAGAGAGGCAAAAGAAAAGAGCTGCCTACGGCAGGAGGAGGAGGAGAGAGAACAGCAGAAGGAATGAATGTAGCCAAGAAGAACTCAGTCCAGTTGCGTTCATCTTTACAAGGCCGGGTTGCAGACCTGAACCTACCTCTGCTCCCTGCAGCCTTGCAGGGGAAAACTGACAAAAAGAATCCGGTGCACAATATAGACTACTGACAGAGTTAGTGGCGGGGGTGAGGGTCACAAAAAAGGTGCATGGAAGGCAGCGAGGAGAAAAATGCAGCAATGAAGCTACGATTCTCTGATTTCACTGTTCCTTTCATGTTGAGCATGTCAGCAAAACTCCATCAAAAAACAGCACACAGTTAATGCTGCAGTGCCAAAAACTCTAGTTCTAATTATAAGCTCATCAAATTATTTTAAGCTTTCAGCAGCCAAGGTTTTGTCTAAATTATAGCAACATTTGTTCCTAAAGGTTACCATAACCTCCACCCATGGAAGTATGAAGCTCAGAATGCACACTGAACTTTATTTCTGTATGTATTTAATATTCTGAAATGCATTTTTCTATTAACACTGAAAGTCACAGTAAAGACTGCAACATGTCTATAATGTTTTTTGTTTGTTTTTCAATTTTGTTTTCCCAATAAAGAATAAAAGAAAAATGAAGAATATATATAGGTAGAATGTGAGACATCTTTGAGCCACACAATTATTTATTATTTATTGTGCCACCCCTCCCCTTTTTAATCACTTAGTCTCTGACAGATGCACAATGTTATATGCTGAGAAACACTCCAATGTCATTCCAGAGTTTACTCATGAGCAAATGAATAATTATTTATAAGGATGTGGCAGAAAGTCTTGAGAATTATGATTCCTATGTTCACCAGCTGAGTGTGAAGCAGCAGAGATGAGAATCAGCACCTGCAAGTATGAGAACATGGTTTTCATTTGGAAACTGGTTGGGAGTGAGGTACTGCCTCAAGTAGAGCAGTTCAGGTATCTCTGGGAGGGAAGAGTGGAGCGGGAGGTTGACCAGCGATTGATGCAGTTTCAGCAACAGTCTGGAGTCTGATGTAGGGAAGAAAGAGTTGAGCCAAAGGGCAAAACTCTCTGTTTACCAGTAGAGCTCGTGCTTGTTCCACCACAAATGGAAGCATACAACACAATCAGACCATCAGGGAACAGTCTGGAGGCAAAACACCTCCTTGCAGAAAATTTCCCCCTCAAAGGGCTGAAGGTATCTGTGTTCAAGTATTGCTACAGTGATCAGCCACCTACAGAACAAGAACCCCTTAAACAAACTGGCATAAACTTTACAAATATACGAGGAAAAAAAAGGAGAAAAAGAAAACTGTCTTGTTCACATTTTGCAGTCCAGTTTGCACTTGCTAGTCGTACAAGCAGATTTTGCGGTCGCTAAACTGATGACTTTTGTTGAGTTTCAGATGGGAAAGGTAGGACAAGGACCAAAGTTGCACAAGTTGGTTTCTGCACAAAGCAACTGATGTGATTTTTAATATGTATTTAGATTTTCTTTGCACCAGGCTGAGCCTTTCTTAAGGACATTTTAAACATTTCAAATGCTATTAAAGTAATTTCATATACACAGAAAGTGTTGGCAATTCTCGGCGCCTTGTCAACCTCAGCTTCTTAAGTCCAGGTCTCTGAATCATCAATATTCAGGTGTAAAGATGTGAAGGAATCTGGTAGCTGCTTCATGGCACTCATCATGACTCCTAAATAATTAACACTGTTACCTGATACTCTGCTTTTTCACGTGTGTACTTTGAGTAGTTTGTTCTGCCTTTGCCCAATGAGGACATATTGAACCTACTGAGGTCGATACATCTCACACTCGAGTTACATCACTGGCTGCTTAACAGTGATATGAACCAGGACGCTCTGATACTGTATCAGACACAAACACACGTCAAAATAACAGCAGAATGACAAGACGGCCCTTCAGCAAAGTTGTTTTAAGAATTAAAAGAAAAATCCAGTTCCCAATTAAAGTCACTTCACAGTCACCTCATACTATGATGTATGGTCTTTATGCATCTAATGACAAAAAATAAAACCCATACCTTTGAGATCTTGGCTGATTTTTTTTTTCTTTTCTTTTTAAAAGCACCCATAACTTTCTCCAGTCGTTATCTAGGTTTAGCCAGAATACGAAAGGAACATATGTAAACAAGGTATGGAAAATGAGTTAATAATGCATGCTGCACATAAAGATCCAGGCCATATATGACTACTGTGACATCGTATACATGCTGCTGGGAACACTGTTTTCTCTGGAGAGGATGGGCCCGTTACAGTTACAGTTACAGTGCTAAGACTCGCTTGATTGACAAAAACTCTTTTAACATTTTCACTGATATAGTGGTTTCAGTAGATTGTAAAAGCATAATTTATTTTCTTCATATATGCTTGTGTACAGGCCCTGTGTGTGTGTGTGTGTGTGTGTGAGGAGTGGAAGTATTTTCCTGGTCATGGATTGTTTCATGCTCTTTGGCTTCTTAAAGAACTTAATTCACAGCTTTTCTGGAAAACATCGAGTGATTTTTAGTCATACCAATGTTCTTTCTTTGCTTTAAGGTGATCTTCATTTTAAAGCTTGAGGAGCAAGATGTTGCTGCTTTAAACTTACAAATCTTGATCTATTTCGTTAAGTCCAGCAGTTTAGAGATGGCATGTTGTCGTCACTGTAGGTAAGGCAGTCATGTGCATCTCCATTTTAGGAGACCCAACATGCCAGGACTTGTCTGTCTTTGTGGTTAAACTAGTTACCTCTTAGAGAGGCCTCTAATAACCTGTCTCAGTCTTGGCAGGAGACTTTTTTTTACATATATAGATGTATATATATATATATGGTTAGTTTTATACAACCTCCAGTGATGCTGGTGTCTGGAGACAGATTGTCCACTAATGCTAGTCTTTGCATCTCATGGTTTTTAGTGTTGTAACTGTAGGTTGTGTAAGATGTTTTGATCCACACAGTGTAGGATTTAAAGAAATGTCATAGTAAGAAACAATAATAACAATAACAGTTGACAGAAAGGCAGAGAAGAAGTGACTGTCCAAGAGTGTGAGCTGAAAACTATCTGCGTGCATAGATGAATCATTGATCCATGATTCATCTGTTGTGCTGCAGCTAAATCTCTGTGGTAACATCTGATGAGAGATATGTGCACTCTCACCTGGAACAAATGCAGGATTCAGCGGTGTTACAAAAAGACCTATCTTCAGCTTTCAGATACAGTAGATGACAATATTTCTGACAGGAATTCAACTTCCTCCAAAGAGAAATCATTTTTGCCATAGAAAATGTTAGTTTGCATTTATATTTTGACACTGATTTGTTTTTTTGATGATTATAGGCATCCTGTTGGTCACCTGGAGGCCGCAGGGGTTACAGGTGCAGTGGTTATGGAATGAAACTGATGCTGTTGCCTCATTAGCGCTTCAATAGTCTTGGGTGTCTCTGAGAATAATTGCTGTGCTCATCCCATCGTTTGTGTGTGCATGTATCAGTCCGGGCAAACCTGGGTCCTGGCGTGTCTCGTTTCTAATAACGGTCATCCATAATTGAGCGTGGCCTTGTTGGAGGGGGGGGTGACTGTCCAGGGTGGCATAGCGCTTAAATGCTTGCCATGACAGTGTGAGTGAGTCACGGGGGTCAGCAGCGCACAAAACGTACAGTGACACAGGACAGTAATCAGAGCCCAGTGCTGTTTAATTGATGCCATGTCTGTTTAACTGTCAGTTTAGGCTCAACACCAGCTAATTCACTAAAAGATGCCCTGACCAGAGGGACACTGTCAATTCAATGCCCACACACGAGAGCTCAAGCCGTGGGGTTATCAGAGAACAGGAACATTGATCTGCTGTTGTTCCGTCATACAATATGGAATTATCTGCAGAAGATAACTGTTACTTACCAAACATGCAAGAGAGACCTTGGTCTCATCATGTGTTGAAATTTAATGAGACTCATTATCTCATTTGAGGAGCTCTCATGCAGTTATTTCACCTTTGAGGAGTGCTAAACTCAACATATCATATTAAAAACTGGTCTAGTCTGAACTGAACTGGAGTAGGCCTACTGGGTTTCTTGAAATTAGTTTTTTTTCATCATTCATTCATAAAGTGCTCAACTTGTGTGAACTGTCATTCAGCTGACATAAATGCTTCTAGTATAAAACATGAAGTGCAACAACTTTGAGGATACTACTTTGCAAAAAAACAACAACAACAGAGATTTATTATAACAGTTAATGTAGGTAATGTAGTCATTTTCTGTGGGATCTTGGCATGAAGGTCTGGACCACATCACTACATGGTCACCTCCTTCCATACTTGAGATTAATTGAGAGAATAACATAAGAAATAAGCAGGAGGGTTTTTTTTCCCTCCTCAGACACATGTGATAGTTATTTAACCTGGGACAAGGTTACCGTAGACTATCTGCTGTTACATAACATGTGTATCTCTGTTGGCCTCCCCATCAGCATTATTTCTGGCACGGCCAGACGGACACTACTGGTCCAACTTAGGACTTGCTGCATGAATTGCATCCTGGATGTGGCAGCTGTAGCTCAGGAGATAAAGCAGCCATCTTTTCATTTTTCTGGTTTGTTTCCAAATGTACCCCGCTCACACGTAGGACGTTTTCTTCCACAAGACACTGAACCCACATTACTGTCTAAACACTTGTATGTCGCATTGAATAAACATCTGGGATGGATGGAGGTGCTTCTACTGCTTTGCACAGTAAATCTAAACTAGACTATTTTTCTTTTCTTTTTTTTTTCTAATGGTTACATTGCACATGGCCAATATGGAGCTACAAAAGGTTTCTGCCTGTGAACACTGGGAAATGTTAGTGTAGGAGTACAGTATTTTAGACCTTAAGACAGCTGTATGTTGCAGTGTTAATTTTAACTGTCTATACTATTCAGATTCTTTATATGGAAGAATAGAAGTATAATAACATTCACAGAGATGCACTGAAAATGCATCCTCATCTACAATTATCCCTCCAAGTGCCAGCTTTGTGGCCCAGCATCCTGCTGCATTAGTCTTCCATTCCAAGACAATCATGCAAATCAAATATCTGACAGAGCAATAATCCCCTGTCTCAGTCACAGCTTATTGTTTGGATGATCTAGTGCTTGGTGAAAATGTTTCTGGATGGAAACGATCTTGATCAGGTGCCAGCTGTTTTGACAGGCCGACCTAAGCACCGACACACAACAGGGGAAATAGCTGAGAAGGAACTGCAGAGTTTTCACATTCAAACATGGTGTCTCAGTGGAATTGCAAGCGTTTATTAACCGCAAACCCACCATTTCTACCCATTTACTAGAAGATTAATGGAAATAGTTCTGATTTCTTTCATTTTGAGTGAACTTACACTCAAACTGCTGCGGGGTTGTTTGAAGAGTTTTCTGTGAGTGCAAAGAAATAAATAAATACAAAAAAACACCCAAGCTTTTGTGGCCAGGCTCGAAAACATATCAATTAGTAATGAAGTTTGTAAAAGAGAGCAGAGACGCATGAGTAAGAGGTGTTAAGTTCAGCACATGTTGTTTATACTGTGAAGAAAACTATACAAGTACAAAAGAAGAGGGAAAAAAAACAGCTGTGAGCAGTATCATTATCAGAGCCATCAGTTTTGTGTGCTGATACAACTTAGAAGTATGATTTCTATTCTAAAACCCAGCTGCAGCAACCAAAAGCATTAAGTGAAAATCTGTTGATCGACACTGACATCTGCTGGACAGTATATATAGTACAGGTAGTTTTTTTTTTTCTCTTTTATTTAGTAATTTCTTAGCTCATTTTCTGTCACCACTTTCTTTGGAAATTGTAAGGGTGGATAAAAGTCCAAAAGTCCAAAAAGTCATTCAAATCTGAAGCAATACATCAAATTTTGTAAATATTATGCACAAGATCTTCTAAAGTAGTAGTTCTCAGCTGGTCTGGCTTTGTAGATCCACCATCACCCCTCAATGACAAACCGTTGATGTAAAAATGTTCAACTTCTCAAATTAATTTCATGAAAAGGTGGTTCAGTTTGAACCTGAGATAGTACAAAATAACACAGCATGGCAACACAAAAAAAGTTCAATGATAAACCAAAACGTCCAGTTGGTAGCGGTGCTGGAGAGGAAAATATTCCAGTTCACAATTAGCTGCATTTTAATTAAAACCAACAGGGGCACAAGGTTTAGAGTGCGACACATTTTTGGCTCACAACCCACCAGATGAGTGGGTTCTACATCTCAGTGTTTTAGATGTCTTGTGTGTTCACTGAAGGTTAAGTCTTTTTTATTATTAAACCACTGCAGCAGATGCAATTACATTGATTGTGATATGGCAAAGCGTTTTATAGAATTGCAGGAAAAAATACTTCTTTTAAAAAAGTTCATCTAAAACATGACACATAAACTCAAATTCTACACAGCTGTCTTTCTGTCCCAAACCATTACAATCTATTGTCCAATTAAAGTGTAGCACCTTAAGGTGTCTTTTTTTTTGCAACCAGTATGCATGTGGCTGGCTGTTTATTATGTCTAATTAAGAGATTATTTGAAATGTGCTTGTTAAACCTTTGAGTTTAAAGAAAGTGTACTCTTTTCACATAAACAACAAAAACAACATGTGTGAAGGTCAGTGCTGCTCTCTGCTGCCATAAAGTGGACACTAAAAACACACATCCTCAATAAGCTCAAGAGCTGGACAGAAACACAACAGCACCGTTTAAGAAAATTCACTTTTATTTGTTTCTGGACTGTCCTTTTTTAATTAATTTATTTTTTTCCATTGGTTAAATACGCCACAAATAGCCACACCACAGCTCTGGAGTGTTTGCCAGAGCAGTATTACACAACATCTTAGTTCAATGGTTGGGGGTTGGGAGGGGATTAAGACTGTTGTTCCTTAAAAATAGTAAAGAAGACACAAGAAAGAAAGCAAGAAAAAAAAAAAAAAACATCCCAGAAAGTAACCTGTAAAAAAAAAAGACCATCAGATTCTGAAAAGAATAACTTTATCTGCCAGCTGCATGACAAACTATTTCATTGAATGGCACTTTTTTCTTTTTCTCCCAGGCAACACCTGATGAGAACTAATGTACTGCATTTAGTTTTTCATCTGTGTTTGCAACCCAGAGCTCATCACTCCTTTCAAGGTGGTCAAACGGAAAAGACCTGTAGCTTATCCTAACAGTTCTATGAAGATCAAAATAATAATTAATAAAAAAAAAAACAGAAAGCCCTACATTGACAGATGTAAGAGCGTAGGTAGGTTTGAAGATTATAGTGCTGATTGGCAACGCACCAAAATAACTTTTCTCAAATGAGGAGAAATTTGCCTACATGACAACAATCCCATTTGTAGTTTAAAAATTAAATTTAAATGAATAGTACATATTTACACAAACATTCAACATGCAGCTATCCACTCAGACTTGAACAGACATGTACACATGGAGCTGTAGAGACCCAGACAGTGCATAAACCCACCACAAACACTTCACAGTTCTACCTGCAAGATCACAGTTGTTTCCACATTCCAACAATCTTCAGTGTCCAACATGTGGGACTTTGTTTCAAAAAATAAAATAAAAACAACCAAACAAACAAAAACTTATTAAATCAATTTCAACTATTATATTTGGATTGTTTTGTTCATCCCAGACTTAAGATTACTACAACGTTGATCCTGTCTTCTGTATGTTCAGTGCTGCTCTATCTTACTAATAAAACATCAGGACCTGTAAACCTGCTGAGTGAAGATGTGAGTATTTCGTGTGCGTAATGTTTCCTAACTTTTAATGAAGCACCACATTTTACTGGGAGTAAATCATTTACTGTGACTGGTTAATCGTAATCTGCCAAAAAATATCGATTACCAGCCGCACTTGTAGTTCCTGATGTCAAACCTGGAGTGAGACACAAAAATGCACTCGCATGTAGACAGAAGTGGTCACCTTTTACCGTGGGACGAGGTTAAAAAGTCAAGTTAATACAGGAGAGATATCACCTCCAAATGACAATAACGCCGATCCACAAAGCAGTCACATTCTTGACTTTTATGGAAAGAAAAAAAAAAAAAAAGACAGACCTCAAGATTGTAAACGAGACCCATCTGATTCAGCCTCGCTTCAAGAAACTAAGCTCTGTACAACAGCTGAATGCCCTCCACCTTGGAGACAAAATTTGCATCACTATTAGGCTTCACTAGACGGATAAAAATGCAACAAGACAAGCTCTGTGACAGACAGTTATAAGAGTAGAGATATTTGTAAGACAGCAAGCGGTGTCATAGCTTTTGCACTGTCTGCTGCGAAGGCTTGTTCCCTCAGAGTGAGTCCGCTCCAGTGATGGTTTTTGGACACACTCTTCATTCAAGCGCTACGCAACTTAACCTCACACCACTGCCATGACGGCAAACAAAAATACACCCAAAAACATAAAAAGAAAAGACAACAAAACAAACAAATGGAAAGAAAAAACAAAAACAAAAAACGAATCAGCATGAAAACTCAACACTTCAGAGAGTCGGGAGAGCTGGAAGACCAGTGCTCAGACAAGAGGTAAAAGTGAAGGTTAGAAGAGGTTACCCTGATCAGTTCTTGCCCGAGTTAGTCAATCATCAACTCTGCTCCAGACTATTGTCACCACAGAGCTCAATATACAAGTAATTGGAAGGAAATTTATACAATATTTCAAAGGAGTATTTCTTCTTCTTATTTTTTTTTTTTTAAAGTGTCATTTCATTATTGAAAACAAAAATGCCCCACACCCCTTTACACATACAGTATATGTGAGTAGCTATAAACAGAAATCAGATTTCCAACAGCAAATCATCTGATAATTTACAAAGAAAGAAAAAAAACAAAAAAAAGAGGTTGACTGAACCGTTGACTGAAACACTGGAAGCAGCGGTAATTGTGTCAGGGTCCGCAGGTTTGCTCATGTTAGCAACAACACTATTTGAGGCATTCCTGTTCATATGATTAAAACTGGAAATGGCATTTCCTCGACTCATAATATACATTCGTAATACTATGCGAGTGTGTTCATGTCCGTGGCTGGGTTTCAATTGAAATATATGCATCTGCATTAAAGCAGATTAATGTGTGTGTGTATTACTGTACATGTGTGAGTCAACTTGTACGTCCACCTTTGTGAGGACAAATACAAGTTTTGGACCTTGGGTGCCAAGACACTTTGGACAGCCCCAAACAAACAAGACAGAGTGTTTGAGGATTAAAAATGTTTTTTTTCTTCTCGGGGTTTTAGGGGGGTGAGGCTAAAATCGGGTTTAGTTAAGGGTCAGACTTTTACTTGCTATTGTTCAGGTTAGGATAAACATTATCCTGAATGCAACACAAAAAGGGCCCTCACAAAGATAAAAGTACAAATGTGTACATGGGTATTTGTCTTTTCACGGCTCGTCTGGGTTCCTGTCCTCACGACGGAAGCACATTTCCGTAGGAAACAATTGCACCTCATTGGCTCAAACAAATTAGCCAATCACCAGTGACAAAAGCCAGAGCCCCTGGGCCCACCCCATCGCTGAGACCAGAGTTTGCTCAAGTGGTTTGGGAATGCGTGTGCGTGTTCGTGTGTGAAAGAGGGCGACAGTCGATTCCACTTGGATGGAGGTGAGGGGATGTGGTTTCCGTGGTGATAAGAGAAGTGTTGGTAAGTCGAAGAGAGGAGTAGCCTAAACCTCTGCTTCTGTCAAGCCGATTCGTTCCTCCTCCTGTCAGTCAAGGTTGGGCTTCTTGAGGGAGAAGGCAAAGATGTTGAAGTGGCTGCTGAGTTGTTCTACCTAGCAACAAACAATAAAAAAAAAAAGAATCTCAATGATTCATGTAAACAAAGCAATCTGACAGTCGCTTCAGTTCTTCTGGTCTGTTTGTGGTGGACACTAGGTAGGCGAGACAGTTTCAGTGTCATCATTGATAACTAGCTGCTCTTCAAAAGGCTTTTGCTCAGACCAGTTTTCATTTGTTTCAGTACATTTAGGCTTTGCGAGCTCCTAAATGCAAATGCACACAGTGAATCAGTCCAACGAACTCTTGAGTTTGGTCCCAGGAACAAACTCCCAGAATGCATCAGGGCTGCTGAAACTTAAAAACCTTTTACAACTTACAGATCCACAGTAATATTAACTGGTCCATTTACTTACTACAGCCCAAAACAACAAACACACTGATTTTCTTTTCATGGAGTTTGCAAGTTGGTCCCACTAACCAAGATATACTTCATCGTCACTAAATTCTGCATTCTTTGTATACAAAGGTGCCATGGCTCCTCTAAAGAGGATTCAGAATTATGAAATATTTTTGGAAAAGAACATTTTTAAGCACCTCAATTCTTTCCATTCAAATTTCCATTCTGTTTTTAAAAACTCCAGAATACACATTCAGCTTCTGCTTTATGAACCTGAGTGGGGAAATTTGTTGGTACCCTTACAGCTCATTGACACAATGCTTCGTTCCTCCAGAAAACTGACTTATGATCTATATATTTAGTATGCGATGGAGTGAACCAATAAATGTAGAAAAAAAGATTTGTTGCTTATTTTACAGCAATCTTCTAAAATAGCCTGGAAAGACTTGTTGGTTCTCTTACAAATGGTCATAAATCACTGCACTAGAGTCATGTTTCTAACCAGATGTTGAATATTAATCACTGTAACAGATGTTTTTAACATTAACAGTCATCCAGCTCATAAAAATGGACAAAAACCTGCCACTGCGTAGTGCGATATCTTTTGTGGTACTCAAAGGTCTCAGGAAAGCATCAAAGACATTCCAGATGAACTCCAATGTCTAATCATCACATGTGTTGTCTTTTTAAACAACAGTGGACTTCATAGAAGCAGACAAGCAGATCCAGGAGGACTCAATCATTAAAATAAACCATAACAATAAACCATAGCAATCCAGATTCAAATCTGTGGTGAGATTCGCATGAGTGGAGGGAGAAAAATGTCCTCCATCTAGTTTAGTGTTAATGTGATTTTTGCCATAATTCAGCTGCCTAATAATGTTTTGGTGATTTAGAGCCCCCTTCTGGAGTTATAGTGCAGGTCTGCTCATTTAAGCAATTAGTCAGGTAAAAGCAATTAAGAATGTGCTTAATTGTATCTATCTATCTATCTATCTATCTAGAACATCTAATGTGTCATTAGAAGCTACACAATACACAGTGATTGCTGCTAGAGGTTGTGCAACACATTTCGTTAAGGTACCAACATTCTTTTATACATTGTAAATGATCCAAGTAAAATTATCGTAAATTATTTTCATGTAAAATATTCAGTTGAACAATAAATAAATAAATAAATCAAAGAAAGCAAAGTCTGATTTGTGTTAAAACAAAATACATATTGGTTAATTCAATTCATTTATGTCAGCTTGACTGTTTTTCAGAGATGGTTGAGGGTTTTTGTGGAGGGGTACCAACAAAATTTTTCCATGCTTGTTTTCTTTTCCTCATCAGCGTCCACCATCAACTCTGCTGCCAGCAGAAGGGCAGCAGCTGGTGTGAAGATGCATATAAGAAATTAAGCCAAAAAAATGGCATGTGCGTGTGTGCTCTTACCACTGATATTCCATAGTGTATGTGTGCTAGTATGACAGCCGCTGTCCACACATAAAGCAGTAGCGTCTCGTTGGGGAAGATCCCCGTCAAGGCTAATAACACCACCGCAGTCATGGGCAGCAACAGCCAGCTCAGTGGCTGGCAGCGCGTGTTGCTCATCTGACACACGATCAGCTTGCACTGAAAGATAAATACATACACATTATTATTACAAAACATTATTATGCACACAAAAGTAAAGTTTGAAAGTTGTTTTTTTTTTTTTTTAATTAATAATGAAAACACTCACTGTGACGTTGGCAAAAGCTGTTCCAACCATGAGGTAGTAGATCCTGGGCTGAAGCTCAAGGATGCTGGATGGAGAGTAGACCACCCAAACGGTGGACAGCACAAAGAGGAGGACGGGAGAAAGGAAAGGCAGGAAAGCTTCGTACAGACTGCTGTGCTTCAGAGTGTTACTCCGATAAGCCCTGAAAAGCCACAAGAGGAAAACAAATAACTTCAACACTGCATTTAAAAAAAATAAATAAAAAATTACAAATGATAAAAAAAAGGGTTTTATGTAATGTACTTACTTCAAGACATTGTAGAGACTCATGGGTAAGGTCACAGTGAATGAGCAGGCTAGAGATCAGCAAGGTGTCATGTCAGTAAATGAAATGTAAAGCAAATGGATGAATGCAGAGTGACTAAAAACACTCACCAATGATCATAAAAGTAAAGATGTCTCTATACAGAAGGCTCCAGAAAATTGGCTGGTACCACGTTTCCACACCCACCACAGCGGTGACCAGGTAAACAAGAGAGATGGTCTGGAAGGAGATGCGACATGAGACGATGAGTCACTACTAAGCTCACATTTTGACTTTGCAGTCATAACTATCCATCCATCTATCCATCCATCCATCCATCTATCCATCCATCCATCAATCTTCTTCCACTTCATCTGATGCCAGGTCGCAGGGGCAGGGGGACGAAGGGACGCCCAGACTTCCCTTTCCCTGGACACTTCGTCCAGCTCTTCCGGGAGGATCCCCAGGCGTTCCCAGGCCAGCCGAGCAACATAGTCGCTCCAGCGTGTCCTGGGTCTTCCTCTGGGTCTCCTCCCAGTGGGACATGCCCGGAACACCTCCCAAGGGAGGCGTCCAGGGGGCATCCAATATAGATGCCCGAGCCACCTCAGCTGGCTCCTCTCGATGTGGAGGAGCAGCAGCTCAACTCCGAGCTCCTCCCGGGTGAC
>JBAMYA010000017.1:1426189-1442094 GCA_037176975.1 Arrhamphus sclerolepis
GCCTTTATGAAGACTTCTAAACTGGTTTATGAAGTTTCCCAGTTGACCCAGCAGGACTCCATTCACGCACCTGTCAACATGCCATTTCTTTCCACTTTGGTGGGTCCAAGTTAAAAAGAAATAGATTCCTTCATCTCTCACTCTGCCCCCCCTTTCCCAAAACAGGATGATAAAAGTTAGATTTTCACATCTGAGCAACTGCAACAATGCTACTGTACCTTCAAAGGGAAGATGCTGCATTGTGAGAAGACAGGGCATTGATGTGATAGCGTTGTCTCCTTTCTGTGTGAGATCAGAGGAGGCCTGGGAGATGTGTACCGCTGCATTTCTTTGAGTGATCTGACCATCATGTTGGAAGATAAGTGTCATTCACTGCAAAGTTTCCATGTCGATTTGTCATTGTAGGAGTTCACTGTAATACGTTTGTGGAGGCATGCAGCCAGTCCTTTAAATTAACATTTGACATAATGTAGCTGATTTTCATTTTATGATACTTTAAAGATTCTTAATCCCTGAAAAGTATGGGATTTCTGAAGAACACAGTAATGTTAATACTGACACAAGAGATTAAGTATCTACTACTTAATATCTGGTTTCCAATTTACATGAAGTGTACAAAAAAATGCACAATAAAGTTTAAGGTTCCTTAATTGACACAATTATAAGTGACGAGCCAGGGACATGTACTTTTGGCAACCGTTGAATATCTAGAAATGGAATATTTAAGTAGTCTATGTATCTGTGATATGGTGATTGAATTGGGTCTAAGTTTAATATTTATGGGTTTAGTAGCATGACACTGGGTCTTTTTTTTTTTTTTTAACTAGGAAAAACAAACCAGAAGAAGAGAGTCAATAGACAATGGTGCGGCATTTTTAGCCTGGCCTTGTCTTGGATTCCACTGACTGACTGATGAGCCTGAACATCATATTTTTACTTTTTGGCTCCTAAGCAAATGACAGATGTCTTATGTCACCAACTCCTGAACCTCTAATGTCTGAGTCAGTGACCCAGAAACCCCAACCTGCTTTGATTTGTTCCTTCATTTGTTTATTTATTTACCCTTTTTTTTGTTTATTGATTTTTGTTTTATTGATTTTCCCATTTTCTTTGATTAACTGTAGCTAATAGGCCACTTTTGGATGATGATGAAGATAACTGTCACAAAAGACTCACTGCCACTGACTGACTGATGAGCTGGAATTTATTTATTTATTTTGCTCCTGACCAAATGATCAAACTTCATCTTATGTCACCGGCTAATGGAGACGACAAGACTCCTAACCCCTAGCCTTTAATGCCTTTATTAATTTATGATTTTTGTAAAACACTTTTAGTTGCACTGCATATGAACTTAAAACCAATCGATGTTTTTTTCATTGTACGTTTTATTCTCTTTTTCTCTGCAATTGAAATTGTGTTGCAAATAAACAAATGCATTTGTTTGTGTGAAAAAAGAAGTTTTCCAGCAGGACAGGAACAGATTAACAATTATAGCACATCTATTTCCAATGTAAATGTCCCTGACTATGGAAAAAAAAAAGTTCAGGAAGTTGCAAGAAACTTGGCTAAAAGGACGTTTAGAAAAAAAAAAAAAAAAAAAATCAAATATTAAATATTTCAAAATATAGATTTAAAAAAATATCCCAGTTATCGTGAAAGCTGTAAAATATGACCTGATTAATCAAGTTTTAGTGGTTAAATATCTGATACTCTTTGAGGCTGAAGCGATTTATACTTATGTCAAAGCCTGCAAAATGTCGCCAACCCCAAAATATGAATGTTTCTGTTGTTATGCCTAAAATTCAGCTATTGCAACTGAAATAAAACTATCAACAGAACACCTACAACTCTTAACAATATGCTCCTTCCAAAAACCTTCTTTCAAGTAGATGTGTGTTTGCATTCTGAACCAATTTGAATTTTTCTAAATTAGCTGGAGTCCATCAGCTTAGCAAATAAAACAGCCTACAGCGGTATTGCTAAATCAGCAAAAGGTAGAAAATTACATTCTTTGAGAAATTAACATGTTAACTAACTGCAGGTGTGATCAACTGCAAAGCTTCATTCGGAGATATTGTTGAAAACTAGTTTTTAATGTTCACAACAAACACGTGTTTCTAAATGTTCATTTATGTTCACAATAAACATGTAAACATTGAAGTAATTAATAAGACTAAATTGTGTTGTTTTAATTGTTTTTGCTTGGAACTTGATTTTCATTAACACGTCATTATAATTGCACCATATGCAAGCAAATGCCTCCAAGCAGACTCAAGCTCAAACCTGTTGGACAAGAGTCAAAAGTCAAAGAACGACACCTGCACTGATGTCCACTGGTTTATAATTCTGTTCATTTATAGCAAATGAATGTAGGTTTTTTTTTTTTGTGTGTGTGTGTGTGTGTGTGTGTTGTTGTTTTTTTGTCCCCCTGCTCTGTTTTTCCAAAAGATATATTTTCCACCTTGTTAAACACAAATCTTGCCAAGTTAGCAGCATGGCAAATGAGCCTGTTTCTGGAGCTGAAGTCAAGCACTAAAATGTGCCAGAAGAAAAAAAGTTAAGCTCAGAGCAGAAACACCCAAGCACCTTGAAATGCTCCCAGTTTAAAAGCAACCTAAAATATGTAATTGAAGCCTATGGACACCATAAGCGCAACACGGAGGAGCACCTGTTCCCGGATGGCATCCTGCCACTGCTCTCTGTCCGCCTGCTGTGGAGGCTAGCTACCCACTGATGAGGAATTAGGAAGTCATTATGGAACACAAATAGCTGGATGGCACAGTCGCAACCAACTCCAGGCGACACTTGCGTCTTTATTTATACACACACGGGGGTGGACAAATACCTATCTGTTCATTATTAATAAGGTTTACTTTTCAAATTTTTCTTTTTTTGTTTCACCTTAACCCCTTTTTTTTCTTCACTAAAGATTGTTTTGGTTGTTCATTATAAAGCAATTGTTTAAACATGTGACAACTCACTGATTACTGATTATCTATTCGGGCACCTTAATCTGCTTGAACTGACCATTGGATTGAAATACTACCAGGAATTAGAAGAGAATAGCTACTGAAACTGAACTATACATAATTTTAGATATTAGATATTAGATGCATAAATTTTGAAGTGATCAGATCATCTTAAAGGGTTTTAACTCCTCTATACTGGAGTTTTAGAAAAGGTGCTGCTGTGAATGAATCCTTCAGTTGTTACTTTGAATCACATCGATGTAAGTACTCAATGTTAATTTTTATAAATATTAAAGAGTCTTTCTCCGTAACCCGATTTGATTTTATGACAAATTCATGAACAGAATCTCACAGCATTTGGTGATGAAGACTAAAAGACATGTAACTTATAATCTCATAAAGATGGATAAAGTTTAGGAAGCCTGATCTGTGTTTACAGAAGTTTTTCAATATTAACTCACATTACTCTAATTCTGAGTATAACATTAATAAAAACAAAAAAAAACAAGAAAAGGAATTAGAAGAGAAGCAAGGTGAATGCATCCTTTATAACATAAATGGTTGGACTGACCAACTAAAACTGCTCTATTTCGCCATCAGTGGAGCCACATCATTAGTGTACCTAAGAAAAAAAAATCAGCTTTGAAACTATTTCAGAAACTGCTTTGCCTAGATATTGATATGACATGCCTCATTTGGATCTTGTTGAAAATGCATTACTGATTCCCAGGTGCCATCTGTCTTGTGTTCACCAATCACCCCCACATCCCATCACAGGTATTTGCAGTATCTAATTAAAAGCTTCAAATGAAGCCACATAAAGTCTCCACAGCTGGCAAGGCAGGCAGTACTGACTAACGAAGTTCACCGGCGGGGCAGAGAGGCCTGAGGTTTCTGGTGACAGCTTAGGAGTAAGCTGCTCTAAAGTCCTTCCAATGTTTTGCCAGAGGCTGGACAGGTGGAGATGGGCACGTCGTTTAGCGAACGGGGAAGATCATTTGTAGTGTTTTGACCATTTTTAACCATCCCCATGGGTGCTGCACTTTGAACTGTGTTGTTAAAGTAATAATGGACAGTTGATGTCAACAAACATGCTGAACATCTTGTTTGTATTGGAAATCACTATAGTAGGTTCACTAACACTGACACATTGACTCTAGAATGGTTTGTATTTCCACTCTGGCATCGCCAGAACGGATCTCTGTTCACTGTAGCTCATATTTCAAAAAGAATAATTGATTGTAATGATAATTACCAATTTCTCTGATATTCTCTTTTCACGAGTGAAAACATTTAATTTAAAGGCACACTAGTTATATTTTTGCAACCTTGTAGGCCACTATATCATAAAACAAAACTAAACAAACGAACAAATAAAACTGTTGAAAATTACTACATCTTACCAAAAACATGACAGCATGATGCATGTAAGTAAATGCCCCTTTCACACATTTTACATATCAATTTTTCAAGGTCAGTACCAGTTTTGTGGCTATAGAATGGTGTACTGTCTGATAATAGCTAAAAACAAAACATTAAAGGCATAACAACACTGGATGTTGCAATAATCAAGAGGCGATACAGACCAAAACCAAACTGGGGATCTTCAGCAGCCAGCATTCAATCGAGTTTATTTTATTTATACAGCGCCTATTACAGCACAAGTTGTCTTGAGATGCTGGATCTCTATTTCTTGAAAAAGCCTTTCTTTGTGGGAGGATTTTATTTTTAATTATTCGTCAAATTATGCAGTTTATTTAACTCATGTAAACCTGGAAGTTTGTCGGCTCCAGTCCATATTGGAGGGCTCACGTGCACTAACATGCACACAAAACAGAGGTGGTTGTTTTTTCAACGGACTCCTCTGTTTAAAAAATACCATCATTTCTCTTTCCAGGTCTTTCCACAACAAATGTCCTGCGTTATTGTTCAAAAATATTGCTCTATCAACCTTTAAAAATAGCGTGGCATTCCTTTTCAGTGATTCTTTTTCAAACCCTACATGAAAGCTGAGTTATAAGGAGGACAAAAGTGGAGTTTGTTTGTTTCAGAGCGCGTGTTAGCATGGAGAGCATGCAGAGTTGCAGAGTTCACACTTTGGGCCAGACAGAAGCTTAGCGATTCATATGGATCACATGTCCAGTAACTCCAGCAGACTGCATCTGATTACTCCATGATAAATGTCTGTTTCATTGAGACCCTCAAACGCTCAAGTGCATCACAGTCCATTTCAGGCCGTATTGCTTGAGAGGTCAAGGTATATGAGAATCTGACAGATATCATGAACCTGGACATAACTCCTATCTTTTTACTCTTAAATTCAGCGGCCAACGCATTGTACTTTGAGAGTTACCCCAAGGCTCACTAACCGTGTGAGTCATTGACATACCAGTGACTCTGACTGCACAGTCAATTACCCGTCTACTTTTCATGGGACAGGAGTAGAAGACAAGGAATGAGTTCATCCATGCATTCAACCTACAGCCACCATGCTTCCACTGGAGGTGAAACCACATGCAGATGGAGGAGACAAGAGGATATTTTTTTCCTCTTTTTTGTCTATGTGGAGAATAAAGGTTAATAACAGTCCTTTCCTGTGTCATATTTGACATGACCAGTCATCACTGTAATTACAATCATTACACTCCAAAGGATGTCTAGTTATCCCTCTTAAACACAGGCCACACAAAGGAAATCAATTATTCAATCAGAGCTCGCCCATTCATCCCTGCCTGAGTTCACTTAATTTTGGGCCTGGGTGAATCTGCCGCAAATAAACTCCACGACCGCAGAAGAAAAGATGAACAGGCCCCTAATTTGTACCCTTTCAGGCGGTCAATCACTTTTCAAAGGAATGCAAGCTTATTCTGACAATCAGGCCGACGTGAATGGGGATGGGTTTCATCTGCTGCTTTACATACGTTATCTGGTGATAAAGAGGGCAGAGGAAGAGAGGGAGGGGTGAGCTTTCTGTCGACAAGTGCAGCCTGTGGCCCCCACCATTCTTACTCACAGCCTTCTCTCTCCTTTCTCTCATCCCCTTTTCACCTCATCTCTCACCCATCCTCCGCTCCTCATCTTGCCCGTGCCCACTAGGATTGGCAGCATGTAATTTAAGAGCATGGGCACAAAGACCAAATGCCAAGCCCATAATGGAAGCTGGATGTGTTCTGATTTAAATGGGCTTCTCTGCTCTGGGCCCAGGGCCTGTAATTAAGATCACTGGGACAAAGGAGAGGAGACAGTCTTACAATACAGTCAGGACCTGGTTGAAGAAGAGGGAGTGAAAATATCAAGTCCTTGCGCCAAAAATGGAAAAGAAGTTTCTTTTTTTTTTCTTTTTTTACTTTAATTGGACTCTTGACTGAGAGGAGACTAAAGTGAAGGTAAAAAGTTTAAACATGATTAACATGCAAATATTAGTTTCTTTGTTCTTATGGCCTCTTGATGCTGCGATAAATGAACTCATGTTGGTGGTGTCCATTCATTAATGGACATGTACTTGAAATCTGTCTCAGCCAACTTTCAAGGATCCACCACAGAAGATGCATCTCTTTGATTGCTTATGAAGTATGTCCTGTTACAAAGAGCAGCTTAACTTCAGAGAGAATTACTATCACCATGCTCTGACTTCATCAGCATTCCTGTAGGGGTATTTGATCAATCTGAATGATGAAAAGACTACAAGAGGCCTTCACATCCGGATAGAGAGCTGGAAGTTTTGTCCTCCACATCCATGCATCCTCCATCACTCTCTCCTGAGCATTTTTTTGTTCCCGAGGACACACTCTAGCTCCTGGTGCTTTGGGTGGCTGTGTGTTCAGACCTTTTTCCGTTTAATTAGATTTGTTAAAACAATTTTTGGAGTGCTTTATTCGGTAAAAGCTCTCAGGGGTTAATATCCGCAGAACACTTCTTTTCACCAATGGAGCATAAATTATTTAAATTATTCAGAATTGTGCGACCTTTTATCTCACCCCCTTTGAAGGCAGCAAATTAAAAATGCAAATGGGCTAACTAATTAATATGCAAATGCATTCATTCCCAGTTAACAATTAGCAATTAAACCTGCAGTGTCTAGAAAGAGCACTGACAAAATTAGCAACTTATTTTTGCGTTTGAAAAATAGTCAGTCCAAAAAAAAAAAAAAAAAAGAAAAAGAGATTGACGAAATGACTTTTGGTGACAACCACCTGCCATGATATAAACAAAATTAATAGGATGTCATGTAGAAGATACAGAAAATTCAGTGTAGTGATGTCAACAACAGAAAAGTACATAATTTTTTTAAATGGTTTGGGCCTGAGTCTCGTGTATTTCATAACTCAATCAAATGTTAATTGAAACATCAAAGACTTAGACTGATCCACTATGTGTATAAGGGATTTCTTTTGAAACACAGTGAGATGAAAAGTGAAGCAGGCAGAGATACAGTTACGTAATTGGATAACGGAGATTAATAACAAGTCTTACTTTTTATGGCAATGGTCAGATATCCAGAGTAGAAAAACACCAGCAAAAAGACCATAAAACACTGAAAGCTGTCAAATAGCTTCCTATTTCCTTCAAGGTGTTCAAACACAATCACACCACTATCTTCTATATTACGCCTTATGATACCTAATGTTACAAACTCGACATCAATCATGCATGCCAAGCTCGGCCGTCTCTCCAGTGTCTGAATTTAACCAGATCCAGATCCTTTGATGTGATGGCAGGAAGGTACGGGGGCCGGGAGCCGTGAAATGCACCTCCTTGTAAAGGTTATCTGCGATACACAGAGCCGGGGGCACCTGCCCCTGCAGAGTGTGTGCACATTAGCGCTACTCAGCCGAGAATATACAAAGTGATGTATGTGTGGAGATCCCTGTCTGCTCCAGAGCTATGACAATAGAGGTCAGTCAGTCAGTCAATCAGGGAAACAGGGAAGAAGAAAGAGGAATGAGAACAAGAAAATTTGTCCTCTTTTTTATTAATAACCCCGGCTCATACACTTATAATCACTGTCAGCATTCAACTTGATCAGTTGTCAGCCAGCAACTTCTGCCAGAGGGCTCAGCACTGCGATCATCACCTTTGACAAATGCTCAGTGATTGCTGTGCCTTTAAAAGGGATTCTTGTGTTTCATTAACTTGCATTAAGTGCCCAAGTCCCCTGACACTTGAGTGCTATATTGCCAAAGAAGGTTCATATTTTATTTATTGCAATTTAATATTGTTTTTGAATATTTGTGGTGCCTTTAGGCCTGGCTTGCAGTCACATTATACTCTTTAATTTCTCTTTGGAATTGGCTTTCTGTTGCTTTGAGTATCGTTTGATTAAAAAAAATGTTCCTGCACGAAAATGTAAACAAACGTGAAGTTATTCTCCAGCTGTTTCCTACAATATAAAAGATTAGGCTCACGTTTTATTTAATGCACCTCTTAATTGAATTATTTCTTGTTTGAGTTGAACAGTCTAGGGATTGTTCAGTTTAAACACATCTCACCTCACTGACCGTTTATGCCAGTGACACCCTGCTGCTTTAATGCGACTGATGGCTTTAAAATACATACTTTTAATATACTAGCAACTGCATATTTACTGCACTAGACACAAGACACTCCACATGCATCTCTTTATCTGCTCATTCGTGGAATAAATAGAACTAAAACACAAGAAATGCTGTAAAGAGCCTCTATCAAGCAAATAGGCTGGGGGTGGGGTAGATAATTAATTCTGAGATTAATGTACTGTAGCAGTGGTGTGTTATTAAAACGCTATTTTTAAATTACAGCTCAGAAAGCACCCCCTTGGGATTAAGAGTGTTAGCCACTGATCTCTGCTTAAGTTGAGGATGGAAAAGGAGGGGAGTATATTATACATGCCCAGGCCCTATCTTATGTTATGGGTTAACTCTGAAAATCTTTTTGGTGTTTTATCGCCTCAGAGACTCACTAAAAAGACTCAAGTGCCTTTATCAATGGAGTCGGAAGTTGTTTTTTTTTCACTAAGAATATAGCATGTTTGATAGGTGAGGGCCACCGCTGGCTCGCAAGTGGCATTTGATTAATGGATCTTGCTTTTTCTGTGGTAAAACACTTGTTTGTGATAGAGGGGAATGTTGGGAGGTTGTTGTGGGCTAGATGACAGATCCTGTGGTAATTTAATACTTACTGTAAAAGGCATACAAGTCAGTGCAGGACCTGTGCAAATGACAAAGTCAGTTTAAAAGCAGTTTTTTTTTTTTCTGTCTTTCTTTTAGATAGAATTTCTAATGTAACATTTTATTTCTGCTAATTTCAGTGTATGTGTAATTAGGCAAAACAAATAAAAAGAAGGAAAAAAAATATTCGAGAATTCAGTTCAATTCAAATTCAAAAATACTTTATTCATCCACAGAGGGAAATTAATTGTTACAGCGGTTGTCATTATTTCTGTTGCTTCAAAGATTCACTGTAGATGGTTGTAGCTGTGGGCAGGAAGGATCTCCTGTAGCGGTTTGTGTTGCATCAGATCTGAAGAAGCCCCTGAAGCCAACTTTAGACATGAACTTAATGTCTTTACCCTTGTGGTTTTGTGACAATGAGGGTGTCCTTTATACCTACAGAAAGAATCTGAGTCCCAGTAAAGGTAAGGCAGTTGGTCAGTATGTCAGACAAATATATGTATGTGTTTATTTCAATTCTTCTGCCAAGTAAGAAGTAAGTTATGCCATTGATATGATTTGCTTATTAGTTAGGACAGGTCTATCCAAGACTGTGCTTGTCGTGCATATGTTTCAATCTTTTTTTTATAATTATTTTTCAGGATACAACAGAATGCCAGACTTTGACAGTTAAGATTCATCTGATTGTGAATCTGCTTTCATCGCCTATCGGTACTAGAGAGTAGAGAAAATCCCAGCATTACTGTGGCACCTGGCAACTTCCTCTATAGCTAGAAGGATGCCAAACTGTGCCAGAGGGCATACAGACTGTGGCGTCTCCAAATATGTTGTATGTCAGCTGATACTTGAAAAGCAAAGTCACTGAGCAGCTTAGCCTACCCCAAATTAATGTGCAGTCCGTACATATTGAGCTTTAGCAACACAAATGCAGTGCACTTCACTTTCTTTGAGGTTTTGAGGTTTCATATTTTGGGCTCATAATCTCACAAGACTGACTGTGATGTTTTTCCAGAAACCCTTTCCACTTAGTCATATTCTCCGCTGTTTTCAACAGCTACGGGGAGCCAAGGTTTCAGGCCAAGCAATAAGCCTATTCTTGAGCCAGATGAAAAACTGACATATTTTTAGGCCGATTCTTGTCAAACACCATGAAGACCTGTCAATTCTGCTGTTACTGAAAAATTCAAAATGTTGTTAGTTTAGTTAGGCAGTAAGAGTTCCCATTTTCATTGGCAACCTTCAGGTATTAACAGCTACCAATCTCACTAGTGCATTCTTCACCCAGCTGGAAATGTTACTGTTGACTTTTATTATTGAGTGCTGATTTTTATTTTATTTTTGTCAACTTCTTTCATTTGCTAATGATTTATTTTTACATTTTACGCCTGCAAATGCCAGCTGACTCCAGAAGATCTCCAGGTTGTCAAACAATGTTTCCCAAAGAAAGATTATAAAAAGGTTTTCCTTTTTTGTGTCTAAAATACATACACTTCATGAGAGAATCTGGAGGAACTTTAGGACAAGAGTGCAAGATCAAAGTCAGGATCACAATGTAAGATTTTATATCCAATTCCTTCCTCAGGGTGAAGGAGGTGAACCATGGTTTAAAAAAAAAATCAAGGAGAAGAATGTCATTCAGGTTTAACTCATTTAGTTTAATTCAGCAAGAACACAAATATGGTTGGTTTCTTATGTGGGACGTAAGAAACTTTATAAAAACAGCACATGAAGAAAAACTGCCAGTTCACTTTGACAACCAGGTGAGTAAAACAGGTCAACTCCCCAGAGCCTATGTGTATCATAGTTTAATATTAATGACAAGAGAGAGACATGTCTATATAATGCTTACATGACAGTTGTCATGTCACTGTGTGATAAATACCAGACAGGTCTGCTGAAAAGTCATGCAGTGTTGACTCCTGATCACAGAACATCTTGTATCGTCTGCACAATACAACAATCACTCAAACGATATTGAAAATTGTGTGGGCTGAACTTGCCTTAAGCAGGAAACTAAATCATCAAGAGCATCATTCATCAAGTGCTGAAATAACCACATGGGCAAGGGACTGCTCTGGGAAGCCTTTGTCAGGTGTTACAGTACAGAGATACAATCACAAATGCCACTGGTATGCAAAAAAAGAAGGCTTATGTTAACCTTTTCCAGAGGTAGCGTCACCTTCTCTGTTCCTGGAGCCATCTGGGATACCCCATTAAACAGTGGACGCCTGTACTGTAGACATACTCTGAAAAATCCTCAAGAGCAAGCGCTGAGGGGCACACTGTTGCTGACAGTAGGGTTATCATAATACGCTCTGTCTCAGTCCTCGTACTGTCGCTTCACAGGCTTTCTCCCACATTCATATCCTTCCTCCTCTCTGACTGAATCCAAACTGTGTCTCTAAGAATAGACTTTAAGACAGAGACCACTGCTGATAAAAATGTTAGAACAGTATGACCACCAGATAAACCTACAAAATAAAAATGGCGCAGTTTTTTTTTTTTTTTTTTTCAAGAATGGGTGTATTTTTAAACAGCACCAGCCAAGTCCTAGAATAACGTGTCTCTTATATGTTTACCATCGAGTGACAAAGTGCAAACGTCATTTTATTTTCTGACAAATATGTTTAAAATAAACAAACAAGCAAAAAAAAAGGCTGTGCAGTGGGGGTCATCTGTGTGAGATGACCACAACATGACAGCAGTGATATTGGTGTCTGCACACTCGTGCTTGTCATGTCTTGTGTTTGTGGGTGTGATGTTCTGTTTTTAACATTGGCAGTGTGAGCCTCGCACCTGTGGCTGCTGGCAGACCATTCGGTGTGCCGCAACTCCGGAGGGACCTTGAAGCGGGTCGCAGTGGGAGAGAGGATCTGTCCTGCTAACCATAATTAGCTCAGGCCTGTTGATTCACTGATAATGAGAAGGAGTTAATTAGCACCATACTAATTGCTGCCTACTTCACCACTGCTGCCACTGCCACAGCCATGCCAGCCCCCAAACCCCCTTGTACTTCAAAAAGTTTGTCCGTCTATCAAATTATTAATGAGAGAAAAAAAAACAAAAAAAAAAAAACATGTAACTTTCAGCATACATTGAGGAAAGCAGATGGAGGAGTCTCTGAAGTACACAACTGTGTACTTTGACCTTGGTCTTGTTCTTATTTCTGTACATAATTTCCTATTCCAGTCCATATAAAGTGGGATGCTTATTGAATTTAACCATTACCAGAAATGTTTTTGGCTCAAAGTAAATAATTATGCAGTTGTGTACCAGTTTTTAAATTAAAAAGAAAAATGAAAAGTGCATTCAGACATATAGATTCTGTGAAAATAAATAAACTGGACAGCTGAATGTCTCCTTTAAAAAGAAAAGAGGATCATAAAAATGCAAGGAGAAAAAAAAAACACAGCTAAACTATAAAAGTCATAATACAAATAAATGTGATATTACCTGAAAGAAAATGTCAACCAGTGACAGAAGGAAACCATTTTTCAAGCAGTGATACAGGAGAAAGTCTGACTGTGACTGTGAGTTTTCCATCATTTACAACCAACACTCCACTGCTTGGCTTGGCTGCAAAGGCCTCACACATGATTGAATAATGACATAGTGTCCTTCCTTACCTGATTCGCATCAGACTGAAAATTTAAATCTCAATCTCAAATGCAAGATTACAGTTAGAGAGAAAAAAAGGTGATTGCTGCTTCAGAGAAACTTGATAGTTAAAAGATAAAAAAAAGAAAAACAAGAAAAGAAAAAAACCCATCCTTGGATGAAATGCTCACAGTCTTTTCTGAACAACTATATTGACTGATGGTATCTTGGAAATGCAAAAATCGGCTATTGGTCATCTAAATTAGAAAAAATGTGTATTGATGCTGCACGTGGGTGGGTCCGTTGCAGTAATTTGGGTCATAACTTGTCTTTCTTTGTATCCGTTGAGATTTCTACCGAGCCTTTTCTTTTCCATTAAAATGGTAGTCTTTGAAACATTATCTAATGCTGTAAAACTGGTTGGGATGTTATGTGTCTTAAGGGATTTCTGCTGGTTATCTGCAATGATGAGTAGCATTAATAGTAGAAGAGTCATCGAAAAGTTGGCTGTTGGAACTTTCCAACAATGCTGCAGTAAATTCAAGCTGGTTGAACAGGTAACAAGCATGTGGTGTAGAAACAAAATATATAACCATGAGAAGGACCTTTAAACAACTTCATACCTTGATCATCATGGGTTAAATGTGAGACAACTGCAAAATAAAATGGATGAGCTTGGATGGCTCAAAAGGACACACCTGGGATATCAGGAATGCACAGTTATTTATCTCCCCATGGCAGATATGGAATCTGTTCTGGAGTCCACGGCGTCTCTGCAGATTTCAGACACTAGAGACAGAGGAGGAGAGTGTAGCGAGAGTGAAGAAGGGGGAAATGCACTGCTTGTTATCAACAAATGGTAAAATCCTAGACATGTTTGAAGGGGCATCTCTGAAGCCCAGATACTAAACTATTGGCTCTGAGTTTTTGTCCAAATTCTTCAGACATTCTGCCTGAGCTGGTGTAAAAAATAAATAAATAAATGAATAAAATAAAATCATCCTTCGGCTCTTGGATTGACTGAGAACAGGAATTCCCAAAAATGAATCACTAGATTTGAATACAGTGTAGATTCTGAGTAATCCAGAACACAATAAACACAAGAGCTCCCAGAGGCCTCTTCTGTTCTAAATAAGTTTTGCTTTGTTTTGTTTTTTCACAAACACAACATCAGACCTCAGACCTTGTTTCTCCACAAGACATGAACTTGTGCATCTAAAGGCCAGGACAGCTAAATGCAAGCTACGCAAAGTTGTACATGCGGTCCAAAGAATGTTTAGGCCTTTACATGTCAGAGACTAAACTAAATGGCTAAGGGCCCAACAAAAGTGAACCAGTTCCACCTGCGTCTAGAGGATAAGGGAGACTCCTTTGATGACCATAACATGCACATGCTACAGAGGGAAAATAGATTGTTAGTGAATGAAAAATAATCAAAGATTTTGGTCTGTTGCTCCACATTTTCACAACACCCATATTCTCTAGACTCCAAAGTCTCATGTGATGGTCGAGTGGTTAAATGGCCCACATGTGACATTTACCTTCATGACCCTTTTGATAAATGGGTGGGTCAGTTAGAGCTGAGAAACCTTATTGTCTTCAGGAATGAAAAACACAACTCCAGCTGCCTTCTACTGAGACACTAGGCTTTGCATGAGTTTGACACAGAGAATGAGTTCAACAGAGGAAGGAGAGAGGATTGTTTGGGTTATAAAATTTCACTGTGATAAGCACTCGGATCATTCTCTCAGGGGGCAGATGCATGTAGGTAGGACAGCTCTGTCCAAGGACATGATGGAGGCTCAAAAGCTAATTGCCCAAGCAAGCAAAGAAGAGAAAGCACAGCCCGCTGATTCAGCGAGAAGACGACCTCGCCAACACCTACTTTATATAACAGCTGTGTCACACACAAATTTGTTCTTTACTCAATTCTTGCAAAGGCTTGTACTCTCAAAACTTAAATTCCAAAACACAAATTTTACACAATAAACAATATCACGGGGAATACAATGAGTAAAGACTCTTAAAAGCATAAAAACAATGTCTAGTGTCATGAGAGAAGACAAATGGGTATAACCAGCACCAAAATAATTCATAATTATCAAGCTGGGTGTCCTTCATGCAACAAGCTTTAATATAAAATACTTTGAAGTATTTCATCTCATGATTCATGTTTAAATGCTTAGGCGATGCCATCAGATAAAACTTCATTAGAGAATTTAAATGTGGAACATTAAACTGGAACTTCAAGTTATTGTTCAACTCGTGGATGGCACTTTAAAACATGCAAATGAAAAACAGTAATGCACACACTGAGAAACCCACATGCTCAGCACTCACCACTTTGCCATTGTTCTTCTGTCCTTACTCGCAGATCTGGACTAATTGCTCCGCCGCCGAATGATGTAATTAAATTTTGTTGGTTCACATGAGTATTACATGTTAAACTCACAAATTTGAGTATACGGTATGTTCAAAAAAATATATATAAATAAAAAAATAAAGCGCAATAAGAGGCATAGTGGAACTTCTTCTTCTTCTAAGCTGTGTAATACCTTAATGTGATTACTGTCAACAGTAACACTTGAGATGTTGAGATAGTATTTTTTTTTTCATTTCTTCTTCATCATCTTTCATTTGCCTCAATTTGCATCTCATATTGCCTAAAGCTCTATATGCACAGCCCCAGCTGAGCTACAAAAACATCTGTTTTGTCCCATAAAGCAAACTCCTTTTTATACAATAAAATAATTGCTCTGATTTCCCACAAAAGCTGTTGGCACACACTGTAAAAGACAGAGTCAAGGCTAATAAATGTTGCAGACCTTTTGTTAATGGCCTGCAGTATCATCAGCTCTGGAGAGCATTGCTGCACCTTTCAGCTATTTTAACCTTTTTTTTTCTTATGTTCATCAACCCTAAGCTCTATAAACATGAGCTACTTTACCTGTGCAGCACCAGAAAGACCAAGTTAGCAATTAGCTGTTGAATGTAGCAGATCATTTAGCAGCTTAGGAGCTGAGCACAGTGATTTCCCAGAAGTTAAATATTGGACATATGTTCAGACTTAATAGAAATTGTGCTTCATGTGCATCTTTACCCATTCATAGTCATTATCAGTTTTATGATAAAGTAATAGGTTGTCAATAATTGCTGTAGCTTGTTGCCAAATCCTTAATGGCTCCAT
>JBAMYA010000017.1:1442194-1460117 GCA_037176975.1 Arrhamphus sclerolepis
TATATATATACAATGTTCTTTCATTGTACATCAGGGCCAATTAGGAGACCAATGAGCTAAAGTCATCATGGCCAAAACTGTGACATAAGGGTTACAATTTTATTTTTTGTGTTTCAATGCAGATAAATTCAAAAGTGGATAGCAACTCAGATCTTTGACAGTAGACTATCTGCACATTCATATCTATTTACAAAAAATGATTTTGATTACAGGTATGTTGATGTGACAAATCCCTCTATGAATGCATTTGTAAAGACGTATATATTTTTAGGAAAACTTTCTACTATTTGTTGTGAAACCTTTATTTCTGATGCCGTCTGCTGCTTATGGTCCTTGGAGAACACTCCATGTTCAACCAGGGGTGATGGCTGAATAGATAGAGGTCGGTATGAATGGAGGATGGATGACTAACCGGCACTATGGAAATATCTGTCGGTGTTGTGTATTTCTACATAACAAGTGTCCATCCACGAGGCAATCCCACCTCAAGAGAGTGATCTGTCTCTTCTCTCCCCTTGCTAAGAGGCCGAGGCTTTATCAGTGAGACCATGATGAATTCTCAGCAGACATCCACTCCGTATGGGCCCTGAGTGAGCATGCATTTAAATGAACCATCTCTTCCTCTTCCTCCTACAACACAAGGATTTCTAAATTCTCTCTCTTGTCAAGCACTACATCAAACACAATAACAACAACAGTCCCAACCCTCCTTCATCCCCTCCCCTCCATTTTCTACCACCTTCTTTAAGTCATTTTCCTCACTGACATTTTAGTTTCTTTGGTCCACATCACCAAAGACTCCTTTCATCTGTTTTTTCATGATGGACTCATCTACATTTTTTTTTAAAGCACCTAACGTCATATCCGAGTTTGTTGCAGCTCTCAATCAAAACACAAAGTGGGAAGCCATCACTCTTAACCACCTAGTGTCTTGTCTTTTTTTTTCTCCCTGGGTTTAAAACCAGAAGGTGAAATGCATCATCCTGGTTATCACAGCATCAAAGCTGCCAGTCAACCCCCAGGCTGGCACATCAGACTCAAGGTGAATTACAGCACTAAAAAAGACTCATTCTGCAAGGCCACTGCTCTTTAAAGGAAAGCACGTTAACCTCTCATTCAAATACCATGAAAATACTCACCTGGTTCTTCTGTACAAACACTCCAATTAGCACATTACCAATCCAAAAATCAAACCTTTATTTTTATAGCACTTTGCAAAGAATAAAATGCAACACAAAGTGATTTATGGGGTAAAAAGAAAGTCATTCCCACCCATCTGACCTCAACCTTCCCCTCCACCCCCAAGCCCCATCAATTAGAAAACAAAAAATAATAGTAACATGGTCGAGCACGGAGGAATATTATTGCTAAAGTTCCAACAAACCTTTCCAATCAGAAGTAAGTAGAAATGATATTCAGATTATAGCACCCATTAGCAGCACTGGGGAAGTTATATTGGAAAATATTTATTAAATTTTGTTTTTGTAAAAGTCATTACAAAACTCTGATAATTATGAAACAGAAAAAGTAATTAAGAACAACACTCTTTTTTCAGTAACCTTACACTGCATGATTTATTACTTTATGTGTTCATGAAAACTGTTCAAAACTAAACTTTTAATGTGCACCACTGTTGACTGTCTTCTTCAAAATTCCCATTGATTAAGATAAACACGTGGTTCAAAAGTTTCTGTATAGTGTTTGAATAAACATCCATATAAGGTTTTAACGTTGTCAAGCCAGAGACTGACAGCAGTATTTATGTGTGCTCCTTATTAACACAAGTTTTACGCATGGTCAGAGGCAGGAGTAGAGCTGCAGATTTGAGTAGTTTGTACTTATGAAAAGCACTGAACTACTAAGCACGCACAATTCTGTTCTGCTCACATTTCACGAATGAGCCCCACTGTTGCGTCAGACACATAATTCGGCCGTCTTCTCGTCTTTGCTCTCTCTGGTGGCAAAGCTGTTTTGGCCATGGTAGCCATTTGTAGTTTAAGGCAATGGAGGTTGTTGTGTTGGTGGGGAGCAGTGAGAGCTGACATTAGGGGAGTCACTCTGGGATGCCAGAGATCCCAGTTTAGTCTTCTGGAAGTGTCAAGGGACTAACTAAATGAAACACCAGCGTAAGGAAGTTCCAGTTGAAGACCGCAGCTATACAGTATGTAAGATATCGCTGCTCAAAGGTTGCATTAAGGTCTTCTACTGAATAATTCTTCTTTGGAGCATAAGTTTCCAAGTTTCTTGTGTTTATTTTGACTTGAAGAAGATAGATTCTGTTCTTCAAGTGTCTTAAAAGGTAAGTTCTTCACGTCAGCTCTGTCAAAGCTTCTAGTGGAAAGATCTAAGCCTCCAAAAACACATGTCGGAGGTAAACATGTGGAAGCCTAGATAATCATAATTGTGTTGCAGGGTCACAGTGTGGAGCCAATTACACATTAGCTCTGTGTCCTATGCTAACCGCACACTGCAAACTAAACCCGGTTGGCTAGAAATTACAAATGTGGGGTTAGTGCTTGTGTGCATGCTAGCTAGCTAGCACTTTTGTGAGCTCACATGCAGCCACCATAACTAAACAATAAGATACTAGAAATCAAAACATAGAAATCAAACTGATAAGGACTAGACCGCTAGGTAGCTAAAAATGCTAAAAGTCATCGTGACTATACATGATTTGCTGAATATAAACCAGCTTTTGTTCTGGTGATGCAATCTTGTCATCAAACTAGGAAATAAACAGGTTATATTGTATAATTGGCAGGTTTTTCAATGAGGTTTCATATCATCTAAGTTTTTGAAAAATGAAGGATTATTGCTACTCTACTGTTTCAATAAGCATGAAGCTGCTTATTGCTAGCTCCTACATCCAGCCACTGCCACACAATAACTTGACTCTACTTTTGGATTTTTCCTCAATTAAACTACTGAAACTATTGTTTCAGAGGAAATTAAAGAAAAGTTCCAGAAAACGTACGGTAATTATTCATAATTCCAACAATTTGAGTGCAGCTACCTAATTTGGCTCAGTAATTTTGGCTTTTCTGAAAATTTCTTGCATACATTTGCACATTAATGTGGCCTGTTGTATGCAGAGAGGCTGTGTTTTCCTGTGTGATGTCTCACACAGTGGTGCGGCCCAGTCGGGAGGCAGGGCCAGCTGAGACACAAAGATTGGTTTTGTTCTCCTTTCGCTGTGGAGCGCTTTAACACATTCAGCGTTATTGCCTCTTGTCAGTGGTGTTGTGATGGGAAACAAACACCTTTGTCGCAAGTGCGTATGTGCATGCATACATACATGTGTTTATTTGTGTGCGCACTTGCTTGTATGATGCTGTTTGGGATAATGAAAAAATTAAAAATAGAGAGAAATTCAGACTTTCATAATTAATTATGTCACTCATTAATGTTACTTTGCACATACCTGTGCTGCTAATTAATGCTTCTCACACTTTATATCTTTGACATGGAGGGATAAAAAGCACACCAAATGTCAACATACTTTAGATCCATCTGTAAAACCCGTACATTTTATTTAACATTAGCTTTACATTTCCAAGTCTTTTTGGCTCCACTCTTCTTTTCGCCACTCACCACATCTTTCATGTTTTTCCAACTAGTTTTTGTGCTTGAGGGGAGATATGGCCACCAGTGTCTGTGGCCGGCTCTGTGTTGTGCTGTGACTGTCTCCCTAAGATTTGCATAAATAAGCTCCCAGTCCCAGCATGCCCACGCTGTTGCCCAGGTGCAAGGACATTTGCATATAGAGCTGCGATAGGGCTCCCCTGGGTCCCCTCGGCTACTGCTGAGCGGGTAGGGGGGCCGGCATAGCTACAAATGAGTTCTGGATAGGAACCTCGCCGCTGCCCTCCATTTTATGTGTGTGGAGGCATAGAGCAAGTCAGAGAATGACCAGGAAAAGAGAGGGAAGAGATAAAAAAGGAACTGAGAAAAATATAGACATAGAGAGATGGTAAGCATATGGCTGAAAGCACAAACAGTAGCAACATACACAGCTGGTTAGATACAAGTAACCTACATGTTTGATTGTAACATAGTTTGTTATTTTAGACGCCAGGGTGGGTCACACAGTTGTTTATCTATATGCTACAATAAATCCCAACAGCTGTGCTCATATATTACCCCGTGCTGTGTTGGACATCAACCAGAGCAATACGAGCCACCATATTTCTTGACTTTCTGTGGTTCCCATCATGCCTCTCCATTACTATAGAGTCTCTCTGGCCTTTTGAATCAGCAGAATATGGTTTGGGTGGAAGGGAGCCAAGCACAGTCCTGATTAGTCACATGCCGCTCCTCTGGCGAAGCTCTTATCTGAGCACCATCGAGCCATCTCTCATTCAAGAGACAAGTTCTGATGTGACGCCAGCCAAAGGAGTCTTATGAGATCTGCAAGTAGATCATGCCAAAGGATAGAAGCAAAGAATCTCACACAGACCCAAATATTTAACAAGGATCACTCTATAGAGGATTATCTTAATAGGCTTTAAATATCTAAATATCTTTGTATTTTATATAGCTCAGCACAATCAAGTGGTGGTAACACTTCCAGTTTGATCATTCCTAAACAAGATCGAGATAGTTCACGCTATTCAATATGAATGTTTTAGATGTGAATGTTTTTGCAGCTCTAAAACTTCCTTCATCACTTCTTGTTATATAATTATGTCAGAAAGGTTTTTGCTTCATGAAGATGTTGTGTGATTCATGTAAAGCAGGCACTTTATGTACTGAATAGACATAATCGAAATGGAAATGCATGGGTAGAATCAGAGCTGAAGCAATAACAACCACAGATAGAATCCGGACACGCTCTAAAATGCTTTTTCACCCACTCATCACTTACGCGAGAAAGAAAAATATCAACATGAAATCAACATATCGCACAACCTCAAGGTTGTAAAGACGTTTTGACCTCAATTACCAGAGGATGCTGCTCTACACAGAAGAAGGCCAAACAATGAGGTGTTCCCCTAATCGAAGATGCTCAGAGGTCAGTGAAAACACTTACCAAGAGTTCCGTTATTCTGGGATCTACATGAAATGTTTTACAATTAAAACATGGTTGCGAAGAGATGAAGATGACCCCTTTAATCAAAGCACGGCTGGGGTCACAAACACAGGGAAATGCTTCATTATTCAGAGACGACGCACTAAAAGTCCTCCAAAAAGACAAAAAAAGGCAAGAGAATGCATGCCTAAATACAACTTGATTAAGCACTTGTGACTGAAAACCACTTATTAGATACAAATAAAAATGAACAAAGCCCTGCATGCCTCTGCCTGGAGCCGCATATTTGAGTACAGCGACCTGAACCACTAATATAACACCCGTGACTCTATCTGTGGTTAAACACAGTCTTGTACAATTGGCTAATGATAGTGGTGGGAATTTCTCCTGGACAAGGACTTTAAAGGTGTATTTTTATTTGTTTTTTGCAGGATTTTCTGTGTATATATGTGTAGACTTATATTTATTTATTATTAAATGTAAATGATGCAATATGTCAAAATAGAAACTAAAGAAAACCCAAATAAATGTATTTTTGTTGTTATATATGTATTAGCGAGGTAGGGGTTGCAATATATGTAGTGTATGTGCAGTATGATTATAGGATTATAGGATCCCCTGCTTCCACCTCTACACAGCTTTGCTCTGTGAGCTTTTGCAATTTCTTTCATTGCAGCAGTAAATTTACACAGCAAATTAAGTGAAACCAATTGCAATAAAGCGAAGATTTGTATAACATCATGGCTGACCATGCACGGCTAGTGTGTTTGGCAACTGGAATACATAAATAGTCACTAATGGCATTTGATTTGGTTTCTGATGCTGATGTGAAAACCATTGTCTACGAGTGGCTAAACCTAGAATTGGCTTAAAAACTAAAGAAATAACTAAGTGACTATATTATCGTGTTTCCATATTGAAATGAGTGTGTGAAAAGTCATGGGCACACAGATGAGCTTTTCTTTGTCCAAGGTGGTAATTTATTGAATATTTGTGGGAGTGTCATTTGTGGTATGTGGACTGTCTGTTTTAAGACATCTATGTGAATACTTTTCATAAATGGTTTTTATTTCTGTACATTTTTGCAAACAATGCTTTAGCTCTGCACTCTATTAAACCCTGAAGGGAATTATATTGTATATTGTATGATTTGGTTTCTCCATGTAGAACAGCTATGTTGGTAGCTGATTGGCAGGTGTATATTTGATAAATCCACTTTACAGGATTAGCCAGAGGGGCTTTACATGAAACACTCAGCTGTTAAAAATCAATCAGTTTACAGTGTAGATTGATGCAGTATGTTTTCCTTTTTAAATTGTTCCATGGCACAGAACAGGTTGAAAATTGCTGGTCTAAAGGACACCAGAAGCTCTGCCACTGATGTATCTCTGTGGCTGGCATGACCCCCCACTCCAAGTCTATTCAGGGCTTTTTGTTTGGTTCTTTGTTTGGCTCCAGGCTCTAATGGCAATCAAAAGGAACGTGGTGGTCGTTCTCAGTCCTCCACTCTAATGACATTGGCATCGAGGCAGACAGACAGTCTTCATCCAATCTGCTGGCCTCCCAACACAGCCTCACCGCCACATACCGAGCCTATGCAGAGTCTCTACGGAGGGTTCCCATTTAGCTATTCTCTGTTATTTCTCTCTTAGGAAACAACCAAATCATTTTCTCATAGACACGCTCATTAGCTGACAGGCCGTTCTCTGCCAATTTCAACATTTCAATATTCCCTTTGTACCTCAGCAAACATCGGAGGTCTCATCATTTCCAAGCAAAGCCAGAGCTGACATGCCAACAACACACTCCAAGGAAAATGATTTAGATGCCAAAGCAATAAGTTGATGTAGAAAAAAAAAATAATGGCTCAAGTGTTATGATACTCAGTGACATGATGAGAATATGTCAGAATGTAATTAGACATTTGGTTAGAAGGGTGGCTTATTAGGTAAAGCAATAAACAGAGGGTGTTAGGCAACAATGAGAATGGACCCAAACCTGAGAATATTATTATGTTCAACAACATTTTGGGAAAAGCCTTTATTCCAATAAACTTCTGATAGAAAGTAACATGTACACCATCAGTTTTAGTGAGGTTAGAGCCTGAGACTGATTTTATTTCCCTAATATGCTCTGCTGTAAATCTGCATTGTCTGTAGCTATTGAAATACAGAGAAAGAGAGATCAATATAATGGGTTTGGCACCTGTCCAAAATTATCCCTGACAATGTGCGAGGCAGGCATTTGAAATCATCGGTGCATATCGGCCTGTTTGGGGGATAAAAATAATTCCTCGCCTCTTTGCCAGGGAGCGTGAGGCACAATGCCCAGGTCTGGAGGGAACGGTGCCACATGGGTCTGCAAATTGGCTCAGGCGATCAGACATGGGCATCTCATTTTGCAGAGGAGCAGAAGAAGGAAGAGGGGTGGGGCACGAGGAGGTAGAGAATGGGAGGAGGAGAGGGAGATGAAGATAGAAGGTGTGTGGCAGCGGTGAGGGGTGGGTGGGTGTTTGGTTGTGAGGCGGTTTGGGGGGGTAAACAATTCCAATGATTTCCCCGGCCTGGCACAGTCCAAGATGTGGATGGCTGCGCTGCAGAGGAACCGCAACGGGTTTATTTGGCTCTCTGTTTGTTTCTTTATTGGGAAGAGAGAAAGAGTCGAAAGAATGAGGAGGGAAGAGGAGGAGGGTGTCTGTTTCTTGTCAGAGAAGTCAGATGAGGGAGGATGTTCAGAGCAAATCACTTCATTCAGATGATCTGAAAATCTGTCCTTTGCATTTACAAACATTGGCTGTTGAAGTTGCTGGTCCTGAGTCTAACCTGCATTAATGAAAACACTCAGTTTAACACTGGATAAGTGATTTCCTCTGTGGAGGCTGACTGATAACGGTGTCAGCTTTAATGTCAACCCTTTTAACTCGTGGCAATTATGGCATTGTTATGAGCACCTAATAGTGCTAAACTGTAATAACATTTACACACATTCAAACAGTTGCACTCACACGGGTATAAATGCTTGCTGCACAAAGATGTTTTTTGCAGTTTTTACTTTTTCATATATTTTTTTTAACACTTTTGCATGGCTAACCGGACACTCTCACACACCAGGCATGCAATGTGCAACAGCACACCCACGTGCTTCCCATGCAGGCACCTACAGACTAGACTGCTTCCAAAGAAGTCTCAGCGGGAGCGCTAGATTAAAAATGACAATCACTCGGGGTGCACGGCAAACACCACAGGAAACGCAGGTGCCTTTGTTAAGAGACACCCGGCGCTCTAAAGGGCCTAATTATCCGCTGTTATTTTGGCAGTTATCAGGCGGAGAATAACTCCCCTGCTCAGACTCAGACTCACACAGCGAAAAATTACTCACTCGCTCACGGTGAGGTATTATATTACACCACTGACAAGGTATGAATATTATATGCTGTGTTGGAACTTCACTAGAATTTTCGCAATAATGTTATGGCTTCCTGTTTTGTAGTGAAAAGAAATTATTCATACCCTTATCATTAAAAAAAAAAAAAAAAAAAATCCCCAATGACTAAATTGCATACAAAATGTTTTCCAAAACAAGTTCCAGGTGTAAGATTTGAAAATGTGACAAAACTTTGAATGAAAACACTAAAAAATGCTTCTTCACGAATCATGAAAATGGAACAGAGAAATGGGGAAATGTATTGAAAACGGTTCCCCCCTACTCTCAAGGGCTAGGTGGCACTGTTGGGCATGCTTTCAAACACATGCACATGTATCCTGCCTTCAGCTCATGAACAGATAATTGGACAGTTTTATGGAGGATATGAACTCTGAAGGGGAACTTAAGCCATCTAATCATTGGCATTCAGCGTATGCCATTCATATGCATAAATACAAATAAAACACATTATCTGTCTGCACAAAGACAGCTCTTACTGGAAAGGAGGTGGCACTACAAAACAGACATTTTTTTTTTTTTTTTTTTGCAAAACTGAACCAAAGATTATAGGAAGTAAATTACTTCAGGTAGGGGTATCTCTGGATATTTTTCTCCTCCAAAGCATGTCTGAGATAGAGATTAATCAATATGATGTGTGATCCAAAAGCACATAAATTCTCTATTGTTTTTCCACTTGAACAGCAGAAGTGTAAAAATGCTGTGCGCCGTCGGCAGTGAGTGTGCTTTTTCAAGCAGCACAACAGAATTTATATATGAAGCAAGTTTTTGCAACGCATGTACATCTCAAGTGTTTGAGCACATGATGTGATTAAATCAGATTGTTTTGGGATCTCGAATGTATTCCAGTTTGCTTTCCAGTAATTCAAGTACTCGTACTGGGCAGTCCTTGAATCCAGAACAAGGTTCATCGATTGCAGCGCAGATTTAATGAAGCATCTGATTTTGTATTTCAGTTCAAGATGCATTTAAGGAAATTTATTTTCCTGATGTTTATGAATTTACACCATCGTTTAAGCTTCTGTCAGCTTTCAGTTGAGACTTCCTGCCTGTTTCTCTCCATGCTCTAACCACTAATGTACCAACGTCATATAATATGCAGATAATGGTGCATCAGGGCGCGTTCTCCATGTCACCCTTGCTGAATTAGAGTGGATCACACGACATGGCTCTGCCCTGCAGGAATACAAGCCCCTTGTAATTGAAATGAATAAAAGAGTGAGGAACATGCCTTCAGAGAGCCCAAACTTCTCACTCTCTCATCGGTGTATTCAGCGGGGATTCAGCCTTTAGTTGGCACCGCCAGTCTCAGCAGCTCTGTCATGGGGGCTGAGGCTCGTCTGTGTGGCTGATCGAAAGTGGCACGGTCGTGGAGGAGAGCTCTCAGCGTGGGGTGCAGGAATGGGGACAGTCCCCAACGGTCTCCTGCTCCCTCTCCCCCTCTTTCTCTATCTCTCAAGTGCAAATGCATATCCATCTCTTATGATCTTTTGGTCTTCTTCTTTTCCCACACTATGATCTCCCTCTTCCTGTTTGCCTCCCACTCTCTCGCTCCCTCTGTCAGTTTCTTTCTATCTTTGTTTCTCATGCTCTCCTTCCCCACAGCTCGTCCTTCCTTCATCTTAATCCCTCCACCTCCTTGGGTTTTCTACTGTCTGTCTGTTTTTTTTTTTCTTTGTTTAAAGGTGAGTTTCTATTTCTTAAAGAAGTAAAAACTATCTCCAGTGTGGGTATTGCAGAAGCTGATAAACTTAATACACTTTGCTGAGAGTGATACCCATCTTTTATCCCTTGTGCTTGTTTAGGACATGTATATGCGCACACTCCGTCTGCCATCTTTAACTTTTTTCCTTTGTTCTGAACTTGCAATAGTTCCCTGTTACTTTTTTTTTTTTTTACTCATTTTAATCTGTTTGGGTTTATAAGGCTTCTGCAGAAGCTAACAAGATGCACATACAGTAGTTCATGCACCTATGGCACAGACTTGGTCCCCATCTTTTCCACGCACCCACCTCTTGCCTCTTTACTCTCTCTACACCCATCTGCAGGGACAATTATATGCCCCCCTCTCATCCCGGCGCAGCCACACACACTCAGCAAAACCACATTCATCCCTCAGTGCACCTGCATCCCTTACGTTTCAACAGACCCACAATGCCCCCATCTATCGGCCTACAGCGCCCCGGGTTCCTGTGAAAGCAGAACATTGTCATCTTCCTCTTGTCTCTTTCTATCTGCTCCCCACTTTGGTGACATCCGTGTTATTTATTTTACGGCCAAGGACTCAATTTGAATCCTCTTTCTCCATCACTCACATGCCACACAATTGCTTTCTCCTTATCTACTGGAGTGTTCTTTTTACAACACATCAGGGCACCATAACACAACAATAAATTCTATAGTTTCTGCATTCTTACCTGAAACCCATGGTTTAAATTCACCCAGACAGAGAAAGTGGCTATGAAAAAAATTATTAGAGTTTGCTCCTCCGTATGTCAGTGTGATAGTAAACAAGTGGCTCCTCCTCAACTTTCATTTTCTTTCTTTTTCCTTTTTTTCATGTTATGTAGTTTTGTAAGGATTCCTGTAGGAGAAAATAAACATCTGATTATTTCCTCTTGTTATTCAGGTGCTTACTTGATACCTCAGAGGACAAGCTTGTACAGGAGTCGGGGTGACATTGCTGACCATGTCCGGCGGCCCAATTACCTCTCTCCAAATATGGCGCACAAAAGCCGGGCCGATGTATCTGTACACACGGTGTCTGTTACTCCCCAATTATTCCTGCATAAGCAGATTGTGTGGAACATCAAACTGGGGATGCGATGGCTCGTGTGCGGGCTGCCTCCAGCAGAGTGCTCTTTCTTTCCTATCATTTGATCTCGTATTGTAATCCCAGGTGCTTTGAATAATTTATAGGATACAGCTTCTCGTTAAACAATAATTTATATGTGTCTATGAGAATTGATTCCACAGGAATGCACATCTAAATAATGAGAGAAACTGCTGCATTTCATCTACAAGAAGCAGCGGGCACATAATAATAGGAAAACAAAGGCACTTGAGAAACAACTACTGAAGCAATAATAATAATAATAATAATAATAATAATAATAATAATAATAATAATAATAATAATAATAACAATAATAATCCTAGGATAAGGCAGAAAATTTGCAGGTTATATTTCTGCTAATTTAAATAATGTTGAAGTTGCACTGTTTTTGTGGCTTCTGCTTTTAAAAACACAGTGCCGCTATCAGAATCGCAACATTTCTTGTGAATTTAGACATCACACTGGTGTCCACATTTGTGTCATTTCAACCCTCTTTCACTTTCTAGCCGATATATTGCATTTTCCTATTCACTTCCACTTATCAATTCGCAGGAGAGGACCATACTCATGCATGATAAATTTACTGTTAATGCAAAAGGCTTGTACCGCCCAGTGCGGGTACCCTAAGAGAAATGATGCAACTGATTCCTTCTCAGGCGGAACAATCAAAATGTTCATCAGAGGGGAAGATGTGAAAGGGCTGGAATGTGTTGCTGTGTGAAATGAACCACACCGAGGTCATAAAGTTCACACGATGTGTTTTTAGACTGTAAAACACACGATGAGGAGCTTGATACTAAAGGATTTATTTGTGTATTTATGTGTTAAGTTTTCAAATGTCCAGTATGGTTATAGTGGGAAACACAGTATAGTATAGCACAGATAATGTACATAGCCTATAGCTTATTATCTTCTAGTAAGTAAGCAGCATCTGAAATGCTCGAAACTCTCACTTAATGAGGAGGTTCTCACACGATCGCTGAACTTGATGTTGATTGAAATCTGCTAAAAAAAAAAAGAAAAAAAGAAGACACTTCCTGTGCACTTTGCAGTATAGCTTAAACAGCAGTGAGACTTGCATGACAATGAATAAGAAATTGTGGTGTTGCTCAAGGTGCAACATTGTGAAGAAAGTTTTATTGGGACCTTTGTAAATGGAGGAAGTTCGCTCGCTTTTTACAGGAAGTGCTGGGAACCAATTATCGAGAGGTGTGACGCCGTCAGAAGTCTCCAGGTTTTGTCAAGTCTTCTGACACCCTGCCAGTGTTGTTCTCTGGGAAATGGAACTGTTGAGATTTTTTTTTTTCTCCACAAAGCGAGATGGAGGAAAAAAAAAAAATCACTGCATTTGTGAGTAGCCTAAAGGTCTGGATTTAACTTCTCCCGGTTGATATGATTTTAATTATAATTTTTTTCCCCTCAGAATATCAGATAAGTAGACTGTTTTTTTTTTAATTCCTTGCTTTTCTTTCAGAAATTTTACAGTCTTGAATTGAAATATCTGACATTAAAACATGTAAACGTCCCTCATTAGCGACAAGATTCGAGATGTCATCGCTATCACATGGAAATCAGAAAAATAAGATGATAAAACGTAGATTAGCATTTTAGAACTGCCTGCATCTAGTGCATCATTCTGCTTCAAAGAAGAAAAAGATAAATGATGATGCCATTAAAAGTGAACTAATTAAGGAATGCTTCTTTTAAAAACTCATTAACTGCACCCTCATTTACATAATGATGCATATTAATTAAGTTTTAATGAATCTGAGCTTCCATCAAGTCTCCTCTCCTTGGCAGTGGAGCCATCTCTACAAATGAATAAACACTTCTCTTAAGTATATTTCTCCCTGCAAATGGGAAATGGGTTTAAACAATAGCAACAAACAAACAAAAGCCTTCAATCTTGGCTCAATAGAAATGCACATAATTCAGGGTCAAACTTCAACAGAAAAATCTGCATAAACTCCTACTTGTTAAAACAAAAATACTGCAGCTATTAACTGCAGTTCTTTGCTATGTGACTCATTTATCGAGGGCAGCATTTCAACAGCGATTTCTCGAATTTTTTGGGGGGAAAAATGACTACTTCCACCCTGTGTCTCTGTATAGAAAAAGAGTGCAGTGACAGGCTTTGGGTTGCTTCTAATGAGATGCATTTTAAATTAGAGCCCACCTCTCACATTGCCAGCTGGTGCCTGCTCAGGTGCTTCTGTGAATGACGGAATGCATGCACGCATTGACACACACATACACACACCCAGATCATCATCATCATCACCCTCTGTCCCTACCTTAAGACATAAACCCTCCGACAAAAAAGCGATTTCCCCACAGCCACGGTGTCTGACTGACTCGAGTTAATCCGGGACTTTAATTATGTCATTCCTCTCAGTGAAATAAAAGTCATTACAGTACTGAGAGACAAGTTTCTTTAACTAAATTGAATGAGTGGTGGTTTTCCTTAGAGGAGGAGGGAGGCAATGTTTTTTTTTTTCAAAGGGTAATTTTAACACAAGTTAAGTTTCGTGTCTGTAATTTAGTCTTAAAGCTGTGCTTCCCAGAAATAAGGAGGAAGTCATCAATCTGTAAGTTTCAGTTTTCTCTTCAGCTGTTAATGCTTTTGAAAATAAATAAATCCTATCAGATGTTGGCAGGAACAGCAACCACTGTAAAAGACAGAAGCGTGGTATCTGCCTTCCATATGAACGCTGCCTACTTGATTTGTTTGTTTGTGTGCCCTCGCATCTCCCCAGCTGGTATGTGGCAGGCAGGTAAGCGGGGAGGAGGTGCAGCCAGGCGGTCGAGCACAGGCGAGCTCCGAGGCAGACGAGCTCGGCGGGGTTAAAGGTCATAACGATCAGATGATTGGAACTACAGAGGGAGAGGGTGTAGCCATGTAGGGAAAATGGGGGAAGCAGATGCCCGTTAATTAGGGGAAATGTGACGGACAAGATTTGATCAGCGAGGGGTACGGCTGCCTCCCGCAGCACGGCAGCTGTTGCGAGGGGGGATGCTGGTGGGGCTGGTGTGCGTGTGGCGTGTTTGTGTGTGCGTTCCAGTCCCCACAGGGCACCGCCACACTTCACAGACGTGCCAGGAACCGTCCTCAGGCCAATGCAGTGCCCTGCGGAGAGAGACTATTTACAGCACAATACAATTCAACTCATTAAACTCTCAGATGAAGTAGTTTCTTTTGTCAGTGTTGACTTTTAGAAACTTGATAAGTAAAGTGAAAATTGTCCTTCCATAGCTTTGTTTTGTCTTTCATTTTTCTTGCTTTTTTTTCTAGAATTGGCAGGAAATATTTTCGTGTACGCAGCTTTCAGCTTTCAGCTTTCAATTTCATTCAGGATCACTTTAAACCATTAGAAATGAATTGACAGTATGTGTGGTTATAAGAATTCAAATTTAAATGTCTATAGCTGCACAGTTTTAAAACCACTCAAATCATGTAACCATGTGAGCAACATATATCAAACATTATTTTTCTGTTACTGAGCAACAGTGTTGAGTACTGAGTATAGCCATACCTTATCTAAAAATAATTTATCTGGCCAATTTTTTCAATCTTCATTTTCCTGTTTTGACTCAGATTTTGGTAACCACTGCCCATGACATTAACCTCTCGCTCAAGAGCCTCTTTGTCACTCTTCTTCTGAGAACATGAATACCCCACGCTATCTGTCACATTTGTCCTTTTAGTGATAAAAAACTGAGGTGTTAAAGTGAATAACTTTTCCACTGATGACTGTGTCTGTGCATCTGTCTGCTTGCTCTTGTCTGTGTTTCCTATTTGCGTGTTAGTTGAAGCCCGCTTCTATGTACAGTCATGTCAGTTGTTTATGCTATTTTTTTAAATCTTTTATTTAAATTATTATTATTTATGCCTATATTCTAATACTAATATTCTGTCTTGCACGCATAATTCACATGTTGTGAGCTAGACAGACAAAATGTTTGGCATTGATGACAAACATGACTAACGTGCACACACTCATCTACGTTATGATTCTCGAAGATGTTCGCTTTGTGGTAACACGAGGAAGTATGAAAATAGTTCAGCGAAGCAGATGTGGTGTTATTTCAGATACTCGCTGACATCTTTTTATGGAAGAATGCTCCAAATAAAGATACATGGCTTAAAGTGAAAACACACAAATTAAGTGTTTCTCTTCACAAAACTGTTTGACTCTATGGTCATCATGGTCCAATAAAATATAATCTAAATATTAACATTTTTGTAACTACAATTAAAGAGTTGCTTTTTTACTTTTTTTTAATTAAAAGTTTTAGATCAATGCAAAAGCTTGCAAGTTTTAACATAAATGACATCATATGTGTTCATATGTTCATAATTAACAAAAATAAAATAAAAAATGAAAGTATAAATCTTTTTTTTATTTTACTGTGCATAGCGCATGTTGTAGTTTTTGGTTTGTGGTACATATATATAAATATCCTTTTTTTTTTAAGTGCTATGACTGTCAACTTTTTTTCCTTTTTTTACCTTGACTTTTTGATATACTATAGATAAATTTATCATTTCATCTTTACAAGATGCAGAGTGTGGCATGCTCAAATTTTATCTTTTTGCTCTGAAGAATATCTCCCTGCCTCCTCCCCCTTCTACCCACTTCACCACCAACACCTATTAAAACTTATTTTTCTTTAATCAATTGCTAAATGTCATAGACAATCATCATTTAACACTGTCTTCCTGTGTGATTCTTTTTAATCTGGCTGTAAATAGGGCAGCCCTGTCTATCACTGCAGCTTCTGCCGTACACAAGAGACTTAAGGTGTTTCAACAATAGCTCATCGAAAAAAGAAAGAAAAAAACAGACAAAAAAAAAACAAAGAAGCACTTTTTTCCCCCTCCCTCCTCATCTCAAATCCCTGCAGAGAACACCAAAGGTATGAAAAGTGAAGAAAGAAGGAAATAAATCCAGGCGATGATGAATAATTTGAATGTAGAAATGAAGCTGTTTCAGGAGTGAGTGAGATACCGCACAAGGAGCAGCCATGGGGAGCGTACAATTAGGTCACCTAAAATAAAACACTATCCTCCAGAAAGTCTTTCTTGGAGTTGTCAAATTCAGTATATTTCACTGTCAACGGAATTCATGATTTGTCTGTGAAGTGAGAAGGCGAAAGAAAGAGAGTGAAGGCCTGTTTGAGAGAGTCGGCGCAGGACCGCAAACATTTCATAATTTATGTAAAAAAAATGGGGACTTTTCATTTAAAGTCAGACAGTCCTCTTAGGAGGGACATCAGTCAGAGTCATGTTATAGAGTGTGTGGTGGAGAAGCGCTTACATGAACCACACATCATGAAGCATTGTTTGCTCTCATTGGTTTCATTGTCCGTTTAATGACCCTCTGTAAAGCTGATGAGCCCAAGCATGGCTGCAGGAGCATAGTAACAAAACTTTAAGGACGGTGGGAAGTTTGCAAACCTCCAGTACAGTGACAAAAGTCAACAAACAGCCTCAGCAAGCCAGTTTCTTTCAATCCCCACGACACCCAACAGGAAGGCAAGGCCTCCCCAGAGAGCACATACGCCACGTCTCCAGGTGACAGATATGTCACACCACCCAAAACCCTGTGGCACAATTATACCTCTGTCGCTGAGATGGGGAGAGAGAGGGGGTAGCAGTTGTGGTGGTGGTGGTGGTGGGGAGTGAGTGAGTGAGTGAGTGAGGGGAGAAGTGGATGATGCGCGGAGTAGGTGGAGTTGCTGGATGCTTTACTTCTGGCTTATTCAAAGAGACAGCCCAAGGGATGCCTCTCGCTCTTCTAACAAAGCACTTCTCCTTTTTTTTTTCCCTTTTTTTTTCCTTGACTATTGCTGGGTGTGCTCCAGTCAAATCCTCTGGGCCCCAGTTTTCTCCCCCAGCCATTTGAGGATGCCTAAGAAACTTTTTCTCGCAGACATTGGGCCTGTTTCAGTGCTGATGTTTCAAGTGAATATTACAGTCCTGCTGTGGCCATGCATACGGGTTACTTTGGCAGTGACGATGGATGGTGGTTCAATGTCAGACTCACAGCTGAGGGACTATCACTTAATTCATTCTCGGGGATGAAACAGCAATAACATCTTGCTTCAGTTACTTTAAAGCCATTTCTGAAAATGTTCTTGATTCTTGATGATTTTTTTCTTTGTTCTGAACCAATTGTAAAGCCAAAATGTTTTGCTCTTAATTTAAATAATATCTTGCGTATCTGTTCAGAGACACACACAGTTTGTATTAACTTCCTTCTGACATGCAACGACTTGGGAGCGCCTAATACGGGCCCACGACTTTAACAATGCATGAGTGAGGGAAGGAGAGAGGGGACGTGCTCGCACTCCAACTAGGTCAAACTGTCTAAGGAACAAAACAGAACAGACCTCAAGTTTGCGGAAATCATTACAGGAAAACAAACTTGTCACTCGCTTGACACCCTTGACTGTTTTGCTTTCCGAAGCAGAGAGCGATAATAATAATAATAATAAAAAAAAATCTCCATTGCAAATAAGCCTCTGTGGTTGTGGAGTTGGAGGGGGGGGGGGGGGGGGGGGGGGGGGGGGGGGGGGGGGGGGGGGGGGGGGGGGGGGGGGGGGGGGGAGGGGGG
>JBAMYA010000017.1:1475426-1496838 GCA_037176975.1 Arrhamphus sclerolepis
TATACATATACATATCTATCTATCTATCTATCTATCTATCTATCTATCTATCTATCTATCTATCTATCTATCTATCTACACACACACACATCTATCTATGGAGTGGATAAAAGTATAATTTGAGGGATTGAAATGCAAAAACAGGTTTCCCTGCATTTGATTCTTCTAATCAAAGCTAATTACTGAGTAAAACTAAAAATAGCATCTATTTAAAGAAGTAGAATGTATCTTAATAAAGAAGCATTACAAGAAATGCTTCCTAAGGCCCATTTTTCACAATAATTGGCATAGTTTCCTGAGGTGGTAATGCAAAAATGTGTGGCATGTTTTGGTTTTAATAACACAGAGTTACAGAATCACAGTATTCCAGCTTTGTTCATAGCAGGATGATTTTGAGGGTAAACAGAGACATTCAGCTTCACTCCTCCCCACTCTTGCAAGAGTAACCTTATTAGGTATCTGTTCTACAGCTTTGCATGATCATACAGGCTTAAATGTGGACACGAATCCCTCTCAGTAGCCCTTAAAAGTCTTTTACTACTGAACAGGAAAGTGCAGAGTAATTATGGGAGCTCACATGCAGGAAACTAAGCTCTCAAACCAAGCTGAAAAACGTTGGCAATTTTCACTTTTGAAATACTTAATTTTCACATCTTCCTTATCTGCAGGTCAGCCATGGACATTACTGAGTCTCTTTTAGTCCTTGGTCATATGTTGAAGTTTCCCCAGACAGGCTCGGTAAACCCTGGGCTTCACTGATGGTCCATGTCTCTGTGTGTGTGTGTGTGTGTGTGTGTGTGTGTGTGTGTGTGTGTGCGCATGTTGTTGGTGTTTTTCTGTTTTTAAAGTTTTTAGAGTATCATTCAAAACAATTTCTGACATACACAAAGTTTCATTTACGTGGCAAGTTTTTTTTTAATCAAATGTATTTATTTATTTTATTTTTTCTTCTATCTATCTATCTGTCTATCTATACACACACACACACTCAACATTCTAAGTTCCCACCTGAGCGATCATAGGCGACAATAAAGATGGGGAGGCCAGATGATTCTACAGTTGACTGTGATGTAACAGAATCCCGACAATCTGAATGACACAGTATTTTCAGATGGAGGCAGTCCAAAATGACAGGGTTGTTTTGTTTTTTTTTCAGTTCATGAGCTAGTAGTCACTTCAGACACCACTCTTCTAGCAATGCTCTGAAGAAAACAATCTTTGTTTTTGTTTTTTTTTTCATATGTCACCTTTAAGTAAAGTACAAGTCCATCAAAATTACGCAGTGCTTTCATCAAGGTATACAGTTACATTTAAGCACTGCCGCTTCTTCATTAAAAATGAGCTGAGTTTACATAAAAGTGCTAAGCACACAAATGTTGGATTACATATTTATCTTTTTTTTTCCAGCTGTAGTGTTTTTTTTTAAAAGTTAATGTCAAAAAATTACAGCTGTCTTTTTCTACAATAATCTTTGATAAATTAACTACATCAGAGTGCGATCTCCTACTGCAGTGCTTTATTAATAGGAACCTGAAGGGATGAGATAGTACAAATTTTGGAGCACAGAGCAGCCACTCCTCCCTCACAGCTGAATTACAGACAAAAACATGTTGCTGTGGAACAAGAAGCCAATTCCTGAATTCAAACTGCGGCTTACTTTACTGATCGCTTGTCCCCAACAATAACTGCCAGTAACCACTCTCAAGTCTCTCTTTTTTTTTTTTTTTTTACCACTCAACTTCCCTTTGGGTTGGGTTGGGTCGGGTTACAAGAGATAGTAAACATGAGAGCAAGGGGAAGAATGGGCTGTCAGAAATTACAGGTAACGTAATGTGTTCTTTCAGTGATATATATCATGATATACTAAAACGTATCTAAAGGAAGAATTATCGTTGAATAATTACCGCATTAAAAGTGGTGCTCAATATGACAGTCAGCACAGCTGCCAGGCAGTGAAATGAAACACAAAGCCTCATCCATTAATTATCACTTTTTCGTTGACTAATTTCAAGAAAAATTAATTGATGGAGTTTCACGATGGTTGCTATACAACCAGAGTGGAAGTCTAATGTGACAGAAAAAATTTAATCAGAAAAAAAATCAGAAAACTGGTGACCCTCACATGTGTTTATGCGTGTGTGTGTTTTGTGTACCGCTGTGCACACACACAGCCAACCCTAATATGTGAATGAGCATGCAAAGCAGACATGTATAAGATGCAAGTATGTATGTGTGAGTTTGTGCATGTGTGTGTGAGCGTGCTCATATGTGTGCAGGGTTCACAGGCCCGGGCTTTGACATTCACGCTACACCACCTACGCACCCAGGTCCCATCTCGAGGTCATTTACATATCTTTGAAAGACAGATTGAAAAGAAAGAGAAAGGAGGTAGTGGAGGGAGGGTGGAGGAAGAAAAAAAAGAGGGGGAAGATGAGATGGATAGAGAGAAAGAGGGTGATAGAGAGAGTCAGAAAGGGAGAAAACGGGAGAAAGACCAAGCCCGAAGATTACATTCCCCCCATCTAGAAAATGAGGGGAAAAGGCAGGGTGTGTAGGTGCCTACTGGGAGGATCCTTATTCATATTTGTGTGTGAATTGTTTATCACGGTGACAGAAGCGTGCCAGGGCTGAGATAAAGGCAGCGCTCCATCACGGGGCTGTGACAGCGGGAGGACACGGCGCGCACTCACCGCAGCATCCCCAGAAATATTATTAATAGATGCTGACTTGATTTGCCACGATTGCAGCGTCTTGGCACCGCTTGATTGTGGCCTGTGAAGTTCCGTCCAAAGGGGAAGCTATTTTTCATGAAGTGACAGAAGTCTTTGCGATTTCTATCCACCCCCCACCCCCACCACGACCACCACCTCCCTCTTTCCTTTTCCTACTCCCCCTCCCTCCTTTCCTTCCCTCCTGCCTTCTTCCCTTCAGTTGAGCAGTTGCATCTCTTTCCAAGGAGCTGATATGCAAGGCTGCTTATTACGAGAGCAATGTCAGATTTAGAAAGAAAAAGCTGGGCATGGGAGCAGGGGAAATAGTCACTCCTTTGATGGGATGGCCTGTGAGATGGCCTGTAGATGATATCCAGTTTGTGTCTGTGTGAGTGTCAGGCTACTGTGTGCATGTGAGCCTGCCAAGCGTGCATAAACTTCACTAGTTTCGAGCAATATCACAGCTTTAGGTATATTGGAAAATTTGTTATCACATGTGCACATACATAAATTCATAAGTTCACACAAAGCTGGTGAACACATATTTTTCCTTATGTACACACAAAAGCAGCGATGATGCACACATTAAGAAAGGCCCGTCCTCACAGCAAGGTTCAGACGAAGGCAGAGCAATTTACAGTACAGAACAGGAAACCCAAAAGCCTTTCATTATTGACAACATGTGATGTTTCCCCTTGAACACATCCCCCCTTATTCAACAGAATATCTTGCTTGCTTTGTGGGAGGCTTGCTTTCACTTCTCCTTTTCCACTTAAACCACATGCTGGGTGTATGCTTGTACAGCCATGAGAGGGCATTGCAGTCCCATGATGTGCTGAAGAAGGAGTGAATAAACTTAGTTTTGGCTGTCACAGTTCAACTTATATATACGCTGTCTTTGACAAATGGCTTTGTGACTCTGATTTGAATTTCAATTCCGGCCCACCAACAAGTTTCACGGGTCTCCTCCTCCTAAGTGCCAAACAGCAGGAAAAGATCAGTGAGGATATTTGACAACAAAATAAAGACAAAACCCTTTGTATTGAACAGTGTCATCTGAAACCGCAGACAAGCTTCACTGAGGGGAGTTGAAAGCTGGTGAGTACAGTGAGATCACGACTGTAGACCGCCGTCATAACGGCAGGGCCGCCTCAACCTCTCTGACCTTGTTTGCTTGCAGACTTATCAAAACGACCATGAGATCAGAACACGGCGGTGTTTCTCAGGTCTTCGTCGCAGCACATACACACACCTGCGCCTGAAAACCACAGGCTCTGTCCTCATTGGCGTGGAGACGGGAAGGAGCCTGCGGTCACACACACTCACACATACATACACACACACATGCATACACTGTAGCGGAGTGCTACGCTGGTGGGGCCCTAACCTCATACAGGATGTGCGCTTGTCTCCGTACAGCCCTTATCTCTGTGCGCTGCACTGCTACTGCAGCCCAGAGGCCACAGTGTGGGTGTGACACCTGCCAGGAGAGGAGTTGGGGGGGGGAGGGGGTTGGCAGAACAAACACAAAGATGGGGAGACAGAGATAACTTTGTCACCTTTTACTTTTAAGAAGCTAGATCCATATTTCCACCAAGTTTCATGTGTTTCTCTGATTCTGTAGTTCTAATGAAACTGAATTTGCTTCAGGCGCCACACCGAACGCTTCACCAAAGGACTGTTAGCGAATCATCTTTTGTCGAACTATGATTTATCCAAACTGTGGCTGTAACTTCTGCATGTCTTTGAAAACTAGTCATTTCAGTATCTTGACACACAGTCATAACATTTAGTAAAGGCATTAAAATTAATTCCTAATATTCAAATACAGCGGCCCCGGCAGGCCGTCTTTATTTAGCATTATGCTTCCTGCACTGAACATTGTTTATTCAGTCTGCAGCCATGCCGTCCTCCGTCTACTTTGGAGTGTTCTGTTTTTCCAGCAATCTGTTCCTGTTATTGCTTTATTTTCCTCAGCCAGAGAGATATTTTTTTCACAGTAGCGTGGTAATATTACACCACCCTTAATGGAATCATGGTGCTGATTACCCCCTCTCCCCTCACCACCACCACCACCACCCCTACCAAGCCAGTCCCCCCACCCCACAACCACCATCACCCCTCCACACCCTCTCAATTTGAATAAACGCGTTCAATTAAATCAAAACCTGGAATACTGTAGCTTTTAATTGAAAGGGAATTATCCTCTATATGATTTCAGAAACGATCTCTGGGGAGGTAGCAGTGCTTTTCAACAACTCACCAATTAGACACTTCTCTCTTAAATGGAAACTACCTCCAAAGGAAATGCCCCGCATTAGGGCTTAATGATTTGGGCACTTACCAATTACGGTAGCAATGAATTTCTTTTCTCGTTAAAACAAGACATCATTTTATGGATTCATAAAAGCTGCAGTTCTGTATACTGCTGAGGTTTAGGGGGAGTACTAGGCAGTGCAGTTATATTGTATAATTTGTAACCCGTTATTTATTCATTATTATCCTGTTTTTCTAGTAAGAGTAAAATAGAACTTATACCAAAAGAAGAAGTAAATGATTGAGTTTGGTCCCAGGTTTTAACAGTTTGCATAATCACAGGTGTTAAATTCCTTTATAGTTTGTGTGCTAAAATCTGAATTAAGTGATCCTAAATCTAAAACAGTATGCTTCTACTGTTCATGGAGTCATATGATGCTGTGATCTAAACATATCTGCTCAGCCATAATATTGACAAAAGAGGGCAGCAGGCTGCTACTGAATGACCGTATGAGGGAGGAGGAGGGGGTAAGGGGTAAGAGTTGGGGGTTGGAGGGGAGCAGATTTTGGCCTGAGAGAGTCTGCGTCTGGTTTTGCTCAATGAAGAGGGCCTGCCTGTCTGCTCGCCTGCCTCCTTGGCTGTCTATCTGTGAGAGTGGCTGCGAGATTGGTTTATTTTAGTTCATCATCTCTCTCATCAATCTTTTACATGGGACTGGGTCAGCAAAGATGACAAAAGTGAATCGCTTATGTGGGCTAAAGTTTCTGGCAGTGACTCGGTGTGAGTGAACACAAAAGACTTGCGCTTCCCTTTCTTCTTCAATCCCCCCAGCACCACCCACCCCTCCTCCTACTCTTCCTCCTCCTCCTCTTCTGTCACCCGCTCCCAGTTTCTGTCTCCCCCCTCTTCATTCCCCATCGCACATTCTCCACTCACCCCTTTTCCTAAGATATATGACGGCAATGTGTGGATCTGGTTGGCTTTGTGAACTAGGTGCCAGACCACATCTGAGAAGCTCTGCTGAGTGAGTAGATTGCACAGTGACGTTGTGATCCTCTCCCTCTTCTCCCGCTTCTTTCCCCTGCACTGCTCCTTCTCTGTCCTCCTGAGGTGTTTATGAGTGACCACTGATTGATAGATTTCTCCACTTGGCCATGCATCTCATTCAAAAAAAAAAAAGAAAAAAAAAGTTGTCTTCTTCTCCAAATGTCCACTCCAGATCATCGCCAGTCGTGCTCTGTGGAGTGACGAGTGTGCAGCAGCTTGTGTGGGTGGGGGGAGATGACGGGCTGCAGAGTGACGATGGCCCAGCAACGGTTCTAATCAAGAGCAAAATGTGCAAAAAAAAAAAAAAAAAAAAACATAAAAATGAACAGACGTGCATGGAAAAAGAGGAGTCTGCACTTGGCCTTTTGAATTCAAACACATGTCAGATGTTGTAAAGACGTGTCTAAGTGGGGGATAAAGGGCAGAGGGAATGCTGGGACACACTGCTTTGGAAGTGTTGTTGGTGGAATCTGTTGAAAACTACAGTGTACTGAGAACCTACTTCTATAAATATACATAAATGTCTTTGACCTTTTATGCCAAGGATTTTTGATGTCATTATTCTAATAGTGTACATGGTTGTACACTTGGTGGATAAATAAATTTAGTTTCATCTAATCAGCCAGTTATTTCCTCTGCTGACTTTGGTTTTTGAAATATCAGAAGATTTCCCAATGTCTGTGAAACCCTTGAGATATTTAAATGTCTTGCGAGCAAAATCTAAAACATCAAGATATTGAGTTTCATTTAAAGGGTACAAGTAAATATTCACATATGGGAAACTGGAGCCAGAGACCTTTTATATTTTTCATGTAAATGACCCAGAGAGTATCAGTAATTATCGAGGATTGAATGTGCTTTTATAAAGAAATCATAAAGAAATATCATACATTTCAATATAAATACACAAAAGAGAGTCCAGCATATGTATCCCAGATCCAACATTATGTCACATGAGGATTTTATGTCAAAGATACAATTTAGTGAAATCAGCGTCTTTGTTTTTATACACAGTTCTTCTCCTGTAATAAATACTTTTTTTTTCCTCAGTGTTGCACCAGAGTCCCAACCCTCCATTTTTTATAGAGAGCAAAATGGTCAGTAGAACATAATATATTAGCTTACTCTCCATTTTCATGGTTTAACATGATTCAGGACTTGTATGCGCGCATGTAAAAGTTTTCAGATAATGCAGAGTGTCACATTCTCGATTACACTGGAGCCCTTGTACGTATAAGATAGGACTTTATGCATTTTTGAACTTGAATGGCTGTATTTTATAGATGCAAATAAAAAGTAGCCACAGGGCAAACCTGGTTCAAATCTATTAGATTAATGCTTTTACACACAGTCCTTGAAAATGAATGTCATAAAACTTAAACTGACATACATTTTTAAATATACTGTAAAGATCCCATTGCTTTGTGTCTCATGCTGTTTTAGATGGACCCTCTGCACATGACAAGAAATGTTGCGTCTGCATAAGCAGAAAACTTTGGAACAAATATGAAACAAAAATTGTGGAAAATAACTGGAAAGAAAATCTCTGACTTGGCCAAGCAGTGAAAATACAATTCTCCAGGAACATGTGACTCACCACGCAAACTGCTCAGCCACAGACGTGATCTGCTCCTTTCCAATATGGCCTCCACCGCCCTTTCACTTACCAGCTCGCACACATACTGTGCAGCACACAGAGTACATGGGTGCAGGGTCGGCCAGCGCACATGAAGGAGACGCTTTGAAAAATAAGCCCTCATTTGGGCAGAGTGGATTCAGATGGTTTGGCTACAGCTCAAAGGCGAACAGCTCTCTGGGTCAGCTTATTATTTCAATGGATGCAAGGCGCTGATGTTCTCAAGTGTGGTGCACTTCAATCAAGCAACCCGGCAGCTCAGCACATGGGTCAAGGCTGCGGCCTCATCTATCGGGCTCAGGCCGACCGAGGCTTGTCCTGCAGCGGTTTGGATGGGGCCCTGAGACTGCTATCCTCAAGTCTCCTGTATGAAACAATCTGGGTTCCTATGAAATAAAAAAAAAAAGAAAAAAAGAAAGTGCTGTAAATTGAATTCGGCTGTGGCGAGGGAATCCCAGACCTGACCAGAGAAAAAGAAAAATCACTAAAAGATGCCAAGTCGAGCAGGAGTGAGGAAGAGAAAAGACAGATGTTTAATTTCCCTCAGTGAGTGAGCGGGGGGGCTGAAAGGTGCGGATCTGTGTATGTGTTGTTGGGGGGGGGGCTTCTCTCGTGTTTGCATTCCATCAAAGTGTTTGTGGTTGTGCTGAAAAATATTTTTGACTCTTATTTTTCTCAAACAGAAAAGAAGGTAATTAACATAAGCAGACTCTCTAAACAAAAACAAACAATTAAACTCGTGAGTCACAAAAAAGTATGAAAGTAATCTCTGCTGTTTCGTCTTTATCTTGCTTTCTAGCCGGTCTCAAGTGATTCCTGGTTGATGCATTTAGTTGTATAAACATACTTTTGTTTGTTCGTCTGAGGACTGATTATTACCATAAAGGATTGCTTTTCCACTTTTAATGCTGTGGTTGTGAGTTTCATAAACACTGGCAGCAATTAAATCACACTCCAATTGACCACACAGAACAAGAGACACCTCACACTCACATAGAAATGTGAAAATGCAGCCATATGTACATGAAGGGGTGGGTTGGGGGGGAGCTAAAAATAATAAACACTTAACACAAGAGAGGGAAACACAATGACAACTGAATGAAAGCCATCATGTGCGCTTGACCGAGCCTGTGCCTCTCTGACTGGTCAAAGGCAGCCTTGCGAGAAGGTTAACTGGACTATATCTATTGTTTTTCTTGTGTGGACATCTGTTACATTACTTACATTAGCAGTTATCGACAGCACCAATATTTGTCATGGCCCTGGAGTTGTGTAATTCAGACTTACCAAAGCGTACCATCCACCACCATGGTCTGTTTCCCCCCTCTAGCCATACCCTGATAGGGTAATGTGGGATGTAATGATAGCCAATTAGAAGGGATCACGAAGCAGGACATGCACACACAACCCAACAGACCAGACCTGGAGGGGCTGCGCCCTGCTGTGGATGCCGGCAGCTTAGTGTTTGCTTTGATTGTTCCCCTTTTGCTGATGTCTTATCATTGTCAATCTTCCACTTTGGAATGAGTGTAGATTTCATCTAAGTCAAAATGATCTTAAATCAGTGTCCTTGAGAAACTTCACTGGACTTACAGTACGCAGGGCTCCCTGAATCTGCTGGGCAGGCTAAAACACTTGGACCACCCAGTCTCAAGCTGCACCAATGGGCCATTGTGCAGCCATGCAGGCTGCGCCTTGATTCATAACAGAGCTGATGGTCGGCGTCTGAATGAGAGCAGTATGTGGAGAAAGGAGATAACCTCCAGCACTCCATATCAGTAATTGGCTCTGATGAATTGAACAGCCTTTGAGATTTGCTCGGTGCAAATTGAATAACGACAGTTTTCCTGCTGCAGATATGTCAGATAACAATACAGCACAATGACCCGCGCACAATGTGTGTTTATGGCCTTGTGTCTTGGTGGCTGTAGATTTACCTTATCATTGTTTGAAACTCCACTTGTCAGTTACTAATTGCTAAGATTGTTGCTGAAATCTTTTTTTTTTTCCTTTTTATAAAGAAAACAATAAACTTTACTTACATGTCAGAGAAAATAAATCATGTATAAAATTTTCTGTCATCATCAATTATATTGAAATTATAAAGTCTTAGTTTTAAAGTCTTAGTTTTAAAAATGTAAAAGTGATGTTTGATTTTCCCATTAAAACAACTTCTTAAACATGTAAGCACTCAAAATAGGCAATTATCATAGAATTACAAAAACTCATGAAGTACTAAGGTTGATTTCTAGGACAAAGTTATGCAAGGGTAAAACTTGCCATAAAAGCTGAAATATTATTTTACCCTAACGATCTCTTGATGACATTTCAGTCTGTGTATCCAAACATTACCAAGTCTCAACCCAAACTGTAAACCACACATACCAGAACGTTAATTTGTGATGTTTATGACAGAAATGATCTGTAGCCGCTTGCAAATGCAATGAATATGTGACTGGCAAAAAATATATTTTTGTTAAATCACTCATAAATACTTTAAAAATCTGCACTGTGTTAGCAGCTCTCCAGCAAAAAAACCCACAACACAAGAAAATCACCCTGAGAACCATCATCCCCAGCGTCAGCGCTTCAACTACACAGAACGTACAAACGATGTCATAAGTGCCTCCTGCCTTATTTCCAGCTATAGGATTAACTCATTCTTGTGCACAATTCATATTCTGAACCGACTGCCAAACATATGAATTTAGTTTCAGCCAGATTTTTACTGTTAATACTCCCAGACTGAATCTCATTTGCTGTAACAGAAGATGGAAGAGATACAGAAATGCTTCTGATGTTTTACAGCCAGTTTTACCAGCATTAAATATTGCCCCACTTCATATACAGTAGTACTACTCAGTGTCTGCTGGGTAACACATGGGCATCTTGATACAGTGTGGAAAACTTATAAAGCATGACCACGGACAATGCGGGAGTGCAACCTACTGTATTACATGAAGAAACATTTGGATCACATGTGAATTCACCTCGAAACGAATGAGTCATGAACATGGATTTACTGTGAGGTCTGTCAGACAGGCAGGATTACAAAAAACATACATTTTTAGTGAACAATTTATGGGAAATAAATTATATATCTATAAATAGATAGATAGACCTTCTTTTTTGTCCATTTTTTCCCTTTTGTTTTTAAATAATCAACACTTTATTAATCTCCATGACATCCCTGTTGTTACTGTGTTGTCTGTTGTCCCTGTATCCCCCATATGGCTGCATTTACCAACAAAGTGGCGGCCAAGAGAAAATGTAGCTGCTGGGCTGCTATTTAGTTCATTAATGGTCACACCCAAAGCTCAAGACTGTCTATGATGGCTTTGCTAAATTCATTTCAGAATGCCACACATAAGAGCAACTGGGATACTAAATCTCTCAAAGCAATACTTTGATAGCACAGATCAGTTTATCAGCTAGCTGGCCATAGGGCCTTCTGTACCTTGAATGGTTCTTTATTTAAATGATAGATTCTGTGTCCTCTTTTTAGAAGTTGACAAATTTCCCTGAGGTATTAAAAAATGTTTGCAATAAGTTTTGCTCGAGAAATGCGCAGGGATGCCATACAAAAGCTCCCTTTTCAAACATGTCTTTCCAGCGCTTCTCATAGCATCAGGTTTAAGGGGGTGAAGTCAACACCACTCCACCTCATTCCTCTCATCATTTCTTTTGAAAATGGTCATACAGGTTTGTGTTACACACATTTGAGGTACAGCAATTTCAAAACAATGCAAAATTAGATGGCAAAGTTTATTTTCTAATCTGGCCTGCAATGTCATAATACACTGCCAAATGTTTTTGTGTTTTTTTGTTTTTTTTTTAAGCTTAGTGCCCCCAGACAAAGTGACAAGGTTGTATCATCTCAATATTGTGGAATCATAAGACACTTTCACCAACTACGAATTTTAGAGAAGAAATAAACTAATGATGGAATAAGATTTCCATCTCACATTTCCTTTTTTATTTATATTACATTTCTTTACAACTCCTGTTTTTCATCCTTATCCTTTTAACCCTCTGTATTAATGAGATTTAGGCATGATCAGTGTTTACATTTGTAGCCGCTGTGCTGTGTTAATGCTGAATATTACCCATTTAATATTTTATAGTTTCAACTCAATATTTTATAGTTCCACATTGCATTCATAGTTTTCTTCTCTCTATATTTCACTTTCACTCTATATTTCATGTGATGTCCAAACCATTGCCCTGTTTTCTACCATCAAAAATAGCTCCTGTTTTAAAATTAGCCAGCAAAGATCAGAATAGACTTCATTGTCACACAAGGGTGAAATCTGCCAAGCAGAGATGAAGTTTTCACAACTCACAGATCTAATGACACTTTAGTTGTCTAACTAGCCAATGGCTGATAAAATAATGCTGTGGGACACAGTTGGAGTCTTGCAAGAATTCAACAAGCCAGTAACCCATGAGTAACTATCAGCAGCTGTTTTCATATTCTAAAACGTTTTTGATGTGATCAGAGTCTTTGATGAGATCAGCTGGATATATTTTATACATTTGAAAACAAAGTGGCTAATTGTACTAACCATGAACATGGGCAACAGTGCAACCACCAAGACTTCTGCATTCACATGAATAAGTAGCATTTCTGCAAATACTTTAGGATGGACTAAAACAACGTTTTTTTTATTGCAGAGATGTAGAGAACTGTTGTGTTTTCTCCTCTATTTTCTCCTTCTACTCTGTCCTGCTTTGTCACATTGTTTATTGGTGAAACTGATTGAATTACGCTGGACTCTCAGTCATTTAAGTATTGGTAATTCTCAAATAAAGGCAACTGCCCCTCCTTTTCTTGGTTCTTTAAATCAATTGTACTGAGTTTATAGTAGATTCATCAAATCACCTGTTCTTGAAAGTGCTTTCCCATATCGGAAAAGAATTTCTTAATATCAGCTTCTTGGAAGGTTCTGTCTCACAAACCATCCTCCACATGAGTTTGAGAACATGTGCTAGTAGAACACATACTGTGGGAGCTGTCCTAAAAATGAAAAAAAAAATATAAATATATTTTGTCTCTGTTCAAGAGGACAAAGCACTTCTGTCAAGAATTACAACAAATATGGAACAGTGTGTCTGCCACTGTTTTAATGTGCATGATTGGATAGTTTGTTGGGAAAGTCACTGCAAATTACTTTAAAAAAAAAAAAAAAGACTAAGCGCGCCTTGGCAGCACTTTGTCCTGTAATGAGTAACCTACGTGAAAAAAAAATAAATGAAAAATATTGGTTTCATCTGTGTAGTTTTGCGCTGAGCTGCAAGTGCTGCAGTTTCCTTCGTTGACAGCAAATGTACACAACTGCCAATTCCCCTCCTTAGACTTGTACTTGTTGGAGATTCATCACTGAATGCACATGCACACACGCGTTACGCATGCACCATGCTAACCAGCACATTACCGCTTATACACGTGCACACTTTCCTTTGCCTTTCAGATGCCTGCAGTGGGTCACAAAGTGAAACAGACGACTGACACCCTCTGGTTTCAACTTCTGTGACCCTTCCAGCAGCCTGTGAAGTAGGCACAGAACAGCAGAGCGGGGCCCTTGGAAATATCTGCGGTCAGCAGCGCGGGGAGGAGGGAGCGAAGGAAAGAAACTTGCTTTTAATAAACAAGATAATGGGTGCCATACGCCTCTCTCTCACACCATCATTGCTTGCATTCGATCTCCCCTCTCTCTCTCTCTCTCTCTCCCCAGTTTCTTTCTCACTCTGTCCCTCACTCTACCTTACATTTTCTTTAAAAATGGAATTAATTGTTCAAGAATGGGGTGAAAGACTGAAAGACTGTGAGAGAAAAAAAAACAAAACAACAAAGTTGATGGAGAGGGAAGGGTGGGTAGGGGGGTGGTGATCTTCAAACCAACAATTAACTGGCGTCAGGATGTTTATGGGCAGAGTTTGCTTGAGCGACTGGTCCTCAGTTAGTTCAGCAGTGGCCTTAAACCCTCATTGTCTTTAATACTGAAATTATGCAGACTGTTCGTAACTGTTTTTTTCTCACTGGACTTAGCGTGGGAGACAGACCCATTCACAGCAAACTAAAAGGATGGCTTTCTCCCTGTAATTCAGTTGTTTGACTTTGTATTTCAGTGATGTCACTTCTGCAGTTTGTAAAGTCAGCATCTCTAAGAAAGAATACCTTTATTTAGCTGTATCTTTACCAGAATAGCACCAAATGCCTTACAATGCTGTCCTGTCCCCTTCAGGGGGTCTGACACAAGTACCACAGAGAGCCAAGGGAGGACTGAAGGACTCGTGGTTAAGAACTCCTCAGTGGGAATGCAAATGTAAATGTAACAGAGAAAACTACAATGCTGTGTACATGTGATTATGTGGATATGTATATGTGTGTGTGTGTGTGTGCGCGCTTTGTTTTGCGTTTTTTAATTGTTATTATTTTTTTTTTGTTTTTTGTTTTTTTTGCGGGGGTGGGGGTGCTCCATAAAAGGAATGAATGAGGCTTGTTTGTCCTCTTTTTTTAATTGGTTAGAAATTTTATTTATTTTATAGCATCGTAGCATTGAATATCATCATTTCCAGGGTGGAGAGTAAGTTTATTCTTTTCCAAGATAAATGGCTACTGTAATTCAACAACCTGTTTATTTATGTTGTCTTTTGCCAATTGACAAATTGAACTAAAGTTTTTTGAAAAATATCATTCAACTAAATTCATGCTGTCATATCCAAACCTTGTGGTCTTAATTGTGTGCAACTCGCCCTCCGTCTGTTTGATAAATGAGCTAAATCAAAGCAGTTCAAAACTTCACTCGTAACTATTTATATTTGAAGTGTAGGTGGTTCAGATGAAATGTTTTTGTGCTGCCGACCTGAGAAAATAGAGTTACACAGTCAGTGAGCAACTTTGTGTTTTTAATCAAAAAAGTAGCACACTAAGAAAACTGTTTTTTTTTTTTGTTTGTTTGTTTTTGTTGTTTTTTTTTTTCATGTTCGTTGTGCGGCTCCACCCTACCAGGCAACACAAAGCTTAATAATGCCCAGACTTTTCTACTTAAGAGACATCCGTCTACCTTTTTTTTTTTTCCTTGGCTTTGTAATTCAAATTCATTGTGCTGTCTGGTGTGTGTAAAAAAACAGAGAGGAACAGTTTTTTGAATCCTTTCAGTGTCAGAGCCTATGATTCTGTATGAACACGTAATTTACATCCAAGGCAACAAAGTGGTTTTCACCACAGAGTCATAGCTGTAAAACCGCTGCTAACCAGTTGATGTGGATCCCAGCATCTTGTGAAATGTAACGTCCCTCTAGACTCCATCCTGGCCATCGCCCTGCTGCACTGGGACTCCTTTTTCTATTAGTGTATCCATTCTTTTTTTTCTGTTTTTTCTTCTTTTTTTTCAGCTGTTAAGCCCTCCGAGACCCCCGCTGTGGTGTTGCGCCAAGTATTTTTGGCTCTACAGCGCTTATACATGCAATATGCAAATTATGGTGAAATCCATTGCTGCACGATCTAATTTACTGCTAAAACCGCATTTTATAGTGATATCTGTTCTGTCACCCCTGCCTCTTTCAGATGGATTTGCACTGACACATTAGTTATAGTGCCTCATATTTCTGGCAAGAGAGCATCTGTTTTATTCAATTATATCACTTGACTTGAAATTGACATTTGGTAATGGATACAGTGCTGTTATTAAAATGTACTCACCGTTCCATATCTGTATTGCAGCCTTTTTTTTTTCTTTTTCTTTTTTAATGCGACTTTTTTATTCACTTACATATAATCACAGGATGAGCACATGTCTTCCCAGGTAGATCACCTTCCACTTCAACATGTGTATTGTTTTCAGCCAGCTTGGGGGGCAGGGGATTCCCCTCCTTTATTTATACAGTATTAGTGCAGCCCCTTGGCCAGACACTTGGCCGGCCCTCTCCTGTCTGGCACGGCGTAAAGCAGGGCTTGCCAGAACACGCTGGAGAGCCAGGCTTGAGCTGCTCCACTCACAGGAATGTGTCAGTCATCCTTGCCAGTCCATCGCTGCTGATAATTCAAAATGACAATATAATGAAAGCGGTGAGGCAGAGGGAGTGTGGTACTGTGATGTGCTACTCTCACCCACTCGTCTATCAGTTGAGTGGGTTCTGGGAGGAGGGAGGGCAGATGGTGCCAAGAAAAATGTACATTAAAGAAGGCTGGTGAGTGGGGATAAGTGTAGGCAGTCATGCCAAATTGTTTGTGGATCTCAATGCATATTTGGCCTTGCTTTCCTCAGACTTTTATGAGCTTCCTACAGATGATGGTGATGTTTTCTGATCCATTATTTGAAAAAAAAGATGGACAAGGTGGCCATATAAAAATTACATGATAAGCAACACAACAAGCGCAAACAAAGGATCTGAAAAGTTTCACCTTTTTTTTTGCCCCCAACTAATAGATTTTCATTACATAAAATATTAATCAAGATGGATTGTTTGACATGGGGGTGGGCACAGTGACGGATTTGCATATGCAAGCCTCTTTCAGCTCACCCATTATTTCATCTCTGAAATTCCACCTTGTGGCTTCTGTCAACTGGAGAATACCTCTGATGAAGGTGTCCTAGTCTGTCTCGTTCCGGCTCCATTGCCAGACAGATGTTGGCATTTGAATCAGAACTCTTTGGGGACCGGCATGTTCCTCTGGGGTGAAGGGGAGAACAAATTATATTGACAAACATGCATGAGATTCATCCTCTGTCAGACAACCTTTTCAGCAGAGGAAACTTTGAACGAGTCAGGCAGGACATGAATATTCTTTCCCATAATACCCACTCACTCTAGCGACACTTCCTCTTGACTGACAGATCAGCTGAAAATATAAACCAGATTATTTTCACAATTTCCCTGAACTAGAGATTTAGTGAAGAAAATTAAGCAAAGTGTTGTCTTTTACACTTAACCAGGTGGCTGACGAACAATTGTAGCCTTTTTGTCGAGGCTCCCATTTCAGCATACCAGTGAGGGTGCTGAGTCTAATCTGTGGCTAAGTGTGCTGATACTTCTTGCTTTTTCTGATGCTTCCCTGGGGACGTCCTAGCTTGGCCGTCAGCTCAGGATTAATTAAAACTTCCTGTGTCCCCACAGACATATTAGTGAGCTCAGCACCAGTCAAACACCAGTTAGCGGTTAGTGCAACAGAGGACAATATCTTGCACTTGAACATCGTGCTATAATTAATAGCTACCTCTCTACTCGCACAAGCATCACTGGTTATTACATACCATGACTTACATTTTATTTATGGTGTAGGAGAGCACAAGCACACTTATTCAGTTGAATAATACTCCAGAACATGTGGATGTGTGCCATTTTGAAATGTGCTTCCACTCAAAGAGCAATAAAATCAAGGTCTATGTTGATGTAAGTTTGAAAAAAAAAAGTGTGGCAAGAATGTACAAAATCCAACAGCACAGAGGATTTGCAAATAACAGATTAGGGTTCAATTGAATAAACAAATCAGTTTAGTCCAAAACATTGTGCTTTTCCTCACATCCCAAGGTGACATGTTAAGATTGGTGATCAACTGTCAAAAAGTCCAATATAAACAGATTAAATGTCAGACAACAGCAAGAAAAATGGCATTCAGCAAAGCTGAAACCAACAAAATGGTAACACATCTGCTTGATTAATAGTTATCTGTCATTTAGCATGTTACAGGAACAGTACAGACTGAGGATTTAATGACTGATATATGATGTAGAGGGTATTCTTGCTATTTTCATATCTGCTGCAAAGCAATTGTATAAAAACACATTTTAAGAAATGGTAATGATTTGTTCCTTTGAGGAGTTCTAAAATAGTAATAGGCTTAAAGACAAAGGCAAAAACTTCATAAGTGCATATCTGCAATTTTGCTATGTAAAATAACAAACCATCTGAGATTAGAGGATATTTATTTACATATATTTTCCCTCTTCTTTTGTACCCACTGTTTTTGTTCTCATTTACACACTTACTATTACCAATTTTAGCCATGCTCTTTGGATAAAGATCCTTTTTCGCTTAAAGTCTCAAGTTGTCTCCAGGCTCAGTTGGCCCACCTTTTTCTTGAATAAACACGGCATGGGTGGGAGTAGGAGGAGGGGTGGAGGTGGATCAGGGCGGCCTGGATTGCCTGTGGTTTGGCGAAATGTCACCACAAAGAGACGTTGAGGTAGATGAGGGCTTGATCTGCTTGATCACTCAGTCATACCGCGTCTGCTGAAGGTTAGGACTGAGACAGATTTAGGTAGAAGAGCTGAGCACGCTCACACATGGCATAAAGTTATACAAATATAGACACACACGGAGTCTCAGTGGATCATAGGATATCCCTCATGTCCGACTACAAGGCAAGGGAAAGACGCAGAATGTCATTTATTCCAGGTTAGAGGACCTGACCAGCACCTTTGAAGGACTCCATGAGAACACATAAGGGTGTGGAGAGGAGATATAAGGAATCCCTGCAATATTAATGTCCAAAATGTCATTGAAAAGCCACGATAGCTTCTGGTTAGGGTTGCAGAGTGACATCTAGAGCCAGTGAAAGACTTGTCTCGTATAATGAATGAACTCAAGGTTCCTGCTTTCAATCCCTCTGGACTTGGATTTGTCTCTGAGTGAGCGTGGCCAGGACTGTCAAGAGACTTTCTGTCTAGACGTAAAGACAAAACAAACTGCACTCCGTCGGGTCCAGTTCAAATAACAAGGTTATCATATTGAAACTTACTCAAGGCTGAAGTGATTATTTCGCTGATTACTCCTGGCTGATGAAGGCATGCTTATTTACCTCAAATAAAACACCGCTTAGTCTTCTGCTTTTTTGTTTTGTCTTTTTTTTTGATCACCTCCCCTCTAAATTAAGCTGCTCTCAAATCCAAACACAGGGCAAATGTACAACGATGAGTACGTGCAACATCTCTTTTGACAGTGTGTAAGCCTCTTATGTCGAAATGGTTTGTTTGTCCCCCAGTCACAAATCATTAAGTATTTTGCTCCACTTTTTCGCCCAGTGGGTTGCATGAAAATGAGCGACTGTATCCCTCCTGTGTACGGATTATGAGCCTCTGTTTGTGAGGGTCTGACTCTAATGGGCAAGTAATTACAGTTTGTTTATGAGTTTATCGATGCATACCACCACCATGCCTGCACGGGTTGTGGGCAATGCAAGATAAGGATCACATTTATTTTCATCCCCCCCTCTAAAGACTGAGTTAATTCACATTGTGAACTCCCACTGTGATCATATTACAAGGCCCAATACTTTTGATCTACGCTGGTATGGGTCCAGGGCATGAATCTATCTTGACTTTGCAACCTTGGGATACGCAAGCTATACCATTTTTTCACTTTGATGTGGAGCTTAAAGCTGTGAAAGCAAAAACAGAAATAACTAATTATAGAAAGAAAAATCCAGATTGTCCAATTTACACCTCCGTCACGTCTTTACTGCAAAATTATTGTTCGGTTAACAAGGTCAAGGCCTGCATGCACCGCAGATTACTCTTCTACAGTAGACACCCTGTCTTTGTTTAGATCCCTCGCTTTTTTGGGCTGAATCTTGAAGCGGCACTGGATGATGGGTCATGATCTGGGGCTGTTTCAGAGCTCTGAGGGTGTTTTCTATGGTGTGCTATCAGCAAGGCAACAACAGCAGGCAGCTTCAGATCCGTCCTCTTTTCCAGGTCTCCTGACGGCCTGCATGGCATATGCTCGGAGAACTCTTGACGCAGACCTGCTCGCCTCCATTTGTGTTTGTTTGGTCAAATTTAATCAAGAGGGCATCTGTTGGTGTTTAATGTGAATAATTGTTCAATGTAGAAATCTTATGTGTATGCTTGTGTGTATGTGTGTGTCCAGAAATCCAATGAAAAGGAGGGTTTAAGCAAATGTGGTTTTTCGATATATGTACTGACTGACATTACTACTGATTTATAATTTTGCCGCATATGATGTCGATACACCAGACTGCTTTTTTTTTCGTGCATGAGTGTCTTCTTGTTATGAGTGCATTCCCACTGTGATCGTGTGCTGGTCTGTGTCAAATCATGTGCCGGAGTAATAACTGTCTTGTATGAATGTACCTGCAACTCGCTGGCTGCTGAAATGAATTTCCTCCTTGACAACAAATAGAGCTCTAATCTAATCTACCCCGCATCTTTCCAGAGTGAAGATACATGGATGTAAAATATATGTGTGTGGTCGAATGTGTATCTCTGAGAGCAAAGACCGAGTGCAAGTGTGTGCATGACTTTTCTGTGTGTGATTGTGTACAGTATGCATGTTTGCATTAAGGTTTGCCTAAGAGCCCATTGTTGACTTCAAAAGGATTCCTCTGAGGTTTTAATTATGCTACTGCTTAACTTGGCACCAGAAAAAGAGAGTGATCCTGGCTGATGCCTATAAATCTCTCAGTGCAGACACAACCACGCCCTCCAAAGCCATTGGCTCCCCTGGACCTCCCAGACACATTAAGAACGAACAGTCATGTTGGCCCAAACCAGTCACCTCTGTTGCAAACACAAATGCTTATACACATGGACACAAGCAAAGTGAGGCGACCACATGGGCAAACAGCTGTCTGGCTGAGACATCCAGACTTGCCCTCACATGTGTATGTGTGCATATGCAGTTATGTTCACATGCTTATAGTTGCGCAAATTGACTGAGTTAAGTTGAGCACCAAACTGGCATACCTAACATGCACAAAATGTTTCCCTCTGAGGAATAATTTCACCATTGAGACCTTTTTTTTTTAAAGAAAAAAAAAAGGTTAGAAGGACTGACTCTGGCACCCCTCCCATTTCTTGGAGACTAACTACATTTAAAGCCAGTGGAAATGGAAAAGTGAACACAAAGCTACATAAATTTCATCTAAAGCAAAAGTCAGTTGGTTAACAGCAAACCTTGCTCAGGGAGAAAATCTTTTTTTTTTTTTTTTTTTTAGTTTCATAAAAATTTTGTCTGGAACTGTGGCAAATTTTTGTCTTTTCTTCAATAAACTCATTATTGATGTTGCACATATCATGCATCAATAAAGTTGTCATGCATACAATTTGCATGAATAAATAGTTTTGCTTTGGATTTTATTGCAGTTTTTTTTGTTGCTGTTGTTATTGTTGTTTATTTACATTAGACACTATTTTTCTAAACTGCAATAACACGTCAAGCCAGCATTAGAGATGGACCGAAATCCAACAGTTTTAAAATACCAGATGTTAAACAAGAGAAAACACATCTGTTCACTGGGTAAAACCATCGGAAGTCAAAAAGGCAGGTTATGACTGGATGATCTATTGCAGTGTAACTCTTCTGGGTGATAGTACTCCATTTACAAAAAAAAAAAAATTGTACTTGTAATTGTTGTAACATGTTATTGTTATTTTGCCAGATTTACTCTTTAGGAAAGACATAATTGTTAACTGTAATCCAAGCTTCTCTGCTCTGTGTTGCAGTGGCACATGCATGTCATTTCATGATGATTAAAAGGCATTATTATTATTCCTTCCTCCCTGGTTTGCTGCATATGGGTCCTCCACTCACAATTCATGACAGCAGCCTATAGTGAATGGATTGTGTTCAATGGAATGATATTTATTTTATTTTATTTTATTTTATTTTACCCCATGACCTATCACAGGACAAAGCGGGTATAGATAATGGATGGATGGATTATTTTATTTTATTTTATTTTATTTTATTTTATTTTATTTTATTTTATTTTATTTTATTTTATTTTATTTTATT
>JBAMYA010000017.1:1496938-1548741 GCA_037176975.1 Arrhamphus sclerolepis
GAATCCCTCAGTTCTCATCATCATGGACTTCACCTGTGCTGTCATCATCTTCATCTGCTTCACCTGGTCTCCTCCTTGCACCGACCCAGCAACATTGTGTTGTATTGTTCCATACGTGAATACTAACATCATGCTGTCTTTGTGCGCTACAACGCATACCTTTATCATAAGGATTAAATCCTTCTTGTTTTTGCAAAGTCTGCGCTTGTGTCCGCCTCTGCTTCAAGCCTGACACACATAAATATGGACAAAAGTTAGACTCTCGGTGCATCACAAGAGAGAGTATAGTACCTAACCCTGAGAGCTCACACCAGCACACACTAATCTGATAGAAATACATTTGAATTTGTAGGGGTTTTTTTTTCCAAAATTTGTGTTTCCCTCATCTACCCGTCACATAGAGTTGTTTCTGACGCCTCTTTCACATTCACTCCCATTTGGAAGCTAATGTTAAGAACTGTTTCATATGTAGATCTCTGACCACCTTCCTTATTTAATTATTGTTCTCCAAAAAAAAGAAAATAACTGTGCACAGATCTATCTTCAAAGTTAACGCAGAGGATTTTAGATGTCACAATTTATACTTGTGTTTGTGCTCTCATATGGACGTTTTTTTAACTCTTAGACGGTAAAAAAAAAAAAAAAGATATTCTAGGTAGAAAGTTACTTTAAAGTTATAAAGCCTTTAACACTTCGTAATGTTTCCATCCACTTCTGGAAATGACTATGTTAAGTGGTTAAGCACTCCAGCTGTTACTTTGTCACATTCTTCTTACAAACACGTCTTAAGGCGTCCAACAGTACAAGGTCATTCATACATTCTCTATTTAAACAGGTCAGGACTGCAGGCAGGCCAGTCTATTACTCATACCCTCTTTGTCCTTATCCTCATCCTCACAGATGTGGACCCCACCTCTGTACAAGGTAAATCTAAGGCTTTTTTTTTTTTCTTTTGCATTGTAACATTAAAAGTGATATTTGTAGATGCAATTCTAAATGGTTGTTTTTATACTTGTCCATATGGTTGTTACAGCTATTTTTTTCACGGTGCTGTCTCAGTGATCAGAAATCATGTTTGTCCATCTCTGAATTCCTCCAGATTTTTTTGAATCATTAAACATTAAATTATTATAAAAAGAGAAATGTGCAAATCCTTTTCAACCTTTCTATTATTGGTTTTGTTAGTTTCTCTTTTTTATTGGTTATTACATTTTTTTTAATGATTTTCTCACACATTTATTGGTAAAGTGAGATGCTCTGATCATCTGTGCTCCTCAAAGACTCAACCATTAATACCATCACCTGTTTGAAATATGATCATTATTCTTTTTCACATCCCTAATACCATTAAATTGTAAATTAAATTTCAGATTTTCTGTTATATACCTGCATTCACTTTATTGACCATTTGGGGGTTGGAAAAGATGGCCAGGATCGTTCCTCCCGACAATGACTTCTCTGGTTTAAAAGATGAGTTTAAACTGCCAATGTGTACATTGAGTTACATATTTATAAATGAAAATTATGAATTGTTCTTACATTTTGCACATGGGTTGGTAGGGCTGTCTGTAGCTTAATGACACAGTTTAGACAGTAGCAAATCTTCTAATGCTTCAGGAAGACTTTACAGATATTCTGTTGGCTCAGCTCTCAGCAGCTGGTTTCCATGTCAGCATTTAATACTGTGTGGATGAGAGTTGCTCCCTGTATGGGCCTGTCGGAGGCAGAATAATGTCAACATCCTGCTGACTTGTAGCAGCTTTGCTAGCGAGGCATTTTCACGTTTGCAGGGGCAGGGCCCAAGGCCATCCATCTGTGATCCCTTATTCGTCCCACTAAAGGAAACATGGGCCCCTCCTCTGGTTCTTCACACTGAAAACACCCCACAGCTCCATGTCTGTGTACTATGTCAAACATAAACATCGTGTCAAGTAACAAAGTATATTTATTCATGTTTGGTACACTTTTGCACTGCCTACGTGTGTTATGTACTTTTATCATAAGTCAATCACTGACAGTAGAACAATATTTATGTTATATCAACAAAATGTTTTCCTCGCAGCATCTGTGTTTCACAAGAAAATCACTGACTTATTTCTGGATAGATTGCAGCTCTAATTTCTGAATCAACATCCGGCTCGTTTGTCACTGACCTTGTTCCTCTCAAGCCTGAGATGTGCAATAAATCGCCACAGGTTAGAACACACTGTACTGGAGTCATGTGAGGGGAGCAGGGAGAATGTTTTCAGTCAGTTGCCCTACTAATCCTTACTTCCTGTTATTTTTATGCCATATTTCCATTTGCAAACTACTGTACTGTACCAAAGAACCAAAAACATCCTATTTAAATACTACAATATGAGTTCATCCAGGTAGCCACCCCAATTATCCATACCTGTGCAGGGTCATGGGGACCTGCTGGAGCCTATCCCAGCTCTCTATGGGCAAAAGGCAGAAGTACACACTGTGAAGGTTGCCGGTATATCCTAGGGCTCAATATGAGTCATGTATTTAAAATCTTTATTAAAGCAGCCATATTATGGCTTTCCAGGTTCAGAATTGTTTATAGAGTTATAATAACGGTTTATCATCAAGCAGAAGCTCAGATAATGAAAGGTGTGCATTTTTATAGCAGGACATGTTTACAGAATCCACAAGAAACAGGATTTGCAAAGTCTCACTAAATGTTGATTGTGAGAATTTTGTGAAACTGCTGACTCAGTCTTAAATGAGATAGAGTGGAATTACGTCACACCTCATGCTCAGGAGGAGGTGGTGTTCCCATAGGAATTTAACCAATCAGAAGTCACCTGAAGACAATTCACTGAGCTAACGGCTAACTGAGCTCTGCTTGTGGCAAGATCCTTTATCATTTACCACAATTGACTTCACTGCAAAAATCCAATCACAAAGGGGTCTAGATAATTTAAAAGGGTTGTGTCAGACGGAGCAAATGATGTAAAACGTTTGCCTAATGAATATGGAGAACTTTTCTCCTGAAGAAAATAGCCATAAGAAGGACCGTCGTATCCAACTTTCCTGTCAACTACACTGTGAATAACAGCAACTAGAGCCAAAATCCTAAAAAAAAAAAAAAATTGCCAAAAAGATGTTGGTTTATGGAGTTGCGCTTTAACTTACGGTACAGCAAAAAACTATTTCATCTTTGAAGATGCTTTGGAGTAATACCATTGTTATCAGAGAGTGTGGTTTTCTCCTTCTGTGTATGTTCTGCTGTGAGCTCATCTTCTCTGTGTTGTGGCAGCTGGCACCCTGGCACATGCATGGAAGTGCGTACAAGTACCTGTAATGCCAATTTAAAAAAACAAAACATGTTCTTCAGCTAAGAAGGAAAGGAATATGGTCAGAGTGCATATTGGACTGTTCTCCCTAGATCTGCTGAAACTGAGGGACACAAACGCAGGAGTAATAGACAATGTCATTTTAACAGTATCTGAAGAAGGAAAAAAAACAACAACACTGCAACACATCTAAAAGAAGGAAAAATTCAAAAGAGGTAATGCCAGGAACAGCATATGCGTACTGCAATAAGGAGCAGAGCAAACATGATGAAGAATGGAACAAGCAGCGAAGGAGGAAAGACAGGACAATGTGAGACATTCAGGGAAGACAACCCCTTTCATTATATGACTAAAACCCTTCAATACAAATCTCCAAATAGAACTCATTACGCTGGACAAATAGGTGTCACATCAGATACCTGCCCATATTGCTTGCAAAACACTCATGACACATATGGTGTATTCATGCTCCCTGGTACTGCACAAGCATTGAATATTTTTGAGAAGCAGTATCTCATTTTTTATTTGCCTCATTTCATTATCTCTCTAAATCAGGCTGCTCAGAGATTTATCTGAATTAAATTTGGATACAACTAAGAATACGTTTCTCCTCAGAGCCCTAACTTTCACCAAGAATATTGTCTTCATATGCTGGAAATCAAAGAACGTCATTTTTGTTTTAGCTAATCTATCATCTCCTTCCATTGACAATACTGAACCACAATCATTCTGGTCAGTTTTTTTTTTTTTTTTAACGCAATACCTTTTGACTTCACTAATATAACAGCGGTAACAATGATAATATGATAATAATGATTACTGCTTGTCCTGGTTTCCTGTTTTATTTTGAAGCCCTGTCTGTGCCCTGTTTGTTCTATTTGACTTTCCTGTTCCTCATTTGTCCTGATCTGTTTCACCTGTGTCTCATTACGCCTGTCTGTGCATATAAGGTCTGGTCTTTCCCTGCGTCTTTGCTTGTTGTCATGTGTCCCTCCCGGTGTTCCTGCCCTGCATGCAGCCCTGAAAGGAAATCATCGCTTTTGGGATTACTCCTGCCTCAAGCCTGCTTTTCTGCATTTGGGTCTTCCATATATACACCTCCTGTGACACTGTGTGCTGATCATCCACTCTAATATCAATATTCACACCTGTGCACACACACACCCCAAGCATATTTGTGCTGTAACTTGTATATGTAGTCATTGTGTTGCTACTAAGGTCACTGAGCTATCCCCATCTCTCCAACCTGAGTTCATGCCACGCCTCTTTTAATGCACAGCACAGATCACTATTGCACAAGGGTCATACATGGTCTCAGGAGAGAGTTTGAGATGATGGTTTGGTTGTTGAGGAACTTTGTGGTGCTCTCCACCCACCAGCAGAGGAGTGTGTCGCCATCACCCCCTTACCTAAAATAGTGTAAAACTCCACCTTCTTTGGTTAGGGTGGGCCACTTTGGCTGGGTCGCTCCAGCCCACTGGCACTGGACCATCTACCCCGGCCAGGATGTTTTGCCAACTGGACCCCCATGAGAGGTGGTGACCCTTGCAGTTGGCAGGTCTGTGTGGTGTGGCTCTGGGGTCCTCGCTGTGGATCCAGTGCCCACTTTCTGCTCTGTGTTCTTCATGGGGGGCACGTCTTTGCCCTGTTCAGAGTGCTGGAATCATCACCACTGTCAAGCCCATTGCAAGTGTGAGTTCAACATTTCTGTTTTAAGCCTGGTTACTCGGTTGCTTCGATTCTGGTGTGGACACACATTCATTTCTATAAACCACAGCACACCAGACAAACACCACATGCATCAGCATACTGCATCCATCACTGCCATCCTTCTTTGTCTGTCCTGCCCTTTTGTGCTCCAGTGTTGGTGATTTTAGTCCTCTCTGACAGAATCAGGGTTTCGGGAAATAAATTACATGAGAAAACCCAACACTAAAACAACAAAACACACCACAGAGGGTATAAAGCAGATGACACAAGAAAACCAAAACCAACAGAAACCCTCGCTCATGAATATCCTAAATCAACTTTCACTTTAGAGTTTTGGGTCCATTTGATTGGAATCAGATGCTGCTCTTGTGTAACACCAAGGTGCTTTCTAAGGTTGTATTTATTTGTTTTTCTAAAAAAGAAGCAAAGAAAAGTAACTTAGTTTGGAATTTTAAAAGCTATATGACAAAATTCAAATCTTTCACAGTGTTTTAATTCTATTTTTTGTGTGAAAACTTCCTTTTTGGGTGGCACTACAAGCAATTTGGATATAAAAAGTGTTCAAACAGAAAGGACTTTTGCGAACAAAGAGATACTGTTTGAAATCAGTGAATAAACTAAACATCTTAATCTGCTCAAAAATCTGCAAAGTGGGCTGTTTTATATATAACTGAGGGTAAGCACTGCTGGACTTTTCAAAACAGTTGCTGCTAAAAAAAAAAAAACTAAAAAAAACGGGAGTTTTGTTATTACTGTCTGTAAATGTGTCAATTCTCATCAGTTCAGCCTACATTTCTGAATTTACCGTTCAAACTCACCATCTTTTGGAAAGTAAACGTGCGCCATCTAGTGGCACTTTTGGGCTGCGCAGATATCAGTGAACGTCTCTGCTCATCAGCAGCGCAAAAAAGAAGTTAAGAGGCTCTTCTAATCATATTTAGTGGATTCTGAAAAAGCTCAGAGCTGCTTCTTTTTCCCTTTTGTGCTGTATTAAACATGTTTAATAGGCCTGCACATGGTGGATTCTTCCCAGGGAGATTGTTTCAGTGTTGAGCAATTTCAAAGGAAGTCAAAGGAATAAGATGCTTAAATATGGATATCATTGAAGTGAAAAGGATTTAGATGAAAAGCACACATATTTTATTAGTTTGTGCAACTGAGTAAATCTGGCATGAGTGTGTTTACGAGTGTGTGTGAGAGAGTGAGAGAGTGAGTAAATGCATGCTGTTTACATGTTTCACAATCCAAGAAGGAGTAAGGTGTTGGACTCTGTCCCAGACCTTTGTGTGTCTGTAGTCTTTAAGCAGAGTTTGAACTTGTAATCTGATTCTCGTCCAGAGTTGAATTCGAAAGTCAATTAAATGAAATCCTCCCCCACAGAAGGCATAAAAAAACACCCCCCACTGAGTTTTTACTGTCAGCATGTAGCCTACAGCACTGCCTTTTTCTTTCTTTTATCACAAAATCAAATGAAATGGACCTGCTTTTCTCCAGAAAAACGTGTTTTCCGGGAAGCCTGACCACTAGAATCATTTCAGTGATGTGACCATCATGAACAAGGAGAGCTCGCTGAATGAGTAGATCAGTCACAGTTGTGCAACTGAGGAAATTTAGGAGGCAGTTAGGAAGAAAAGTGAGCATTTACATCTGGGACCACTTAATGAGTGTTCACATAGTTCATATGCAAGAAAATACCAAGAAAACGCAGAAAAAACACATAGCTTTATGCTCAGAGAAGTTATGATTGGTTGTTTTCAAGATTTTTTTTTATCTCACCTTTTAACTTAAACAATTAAAGTCCCATATGTCTCCATCTTTGGGTTTGTATGAAAATGAGATGGAGAAATAGGGGGATTTCCATGTTCTCCTCCTGAAAAAAAAGCTTGTAGCTGTATGAGACTCTTGGGTGGTCTTGCTGGATTGTGAGGTTCTTGGCAGAAGTTTAAGCTTGAACCACTTAAGGTGATTGTTAATTCTGAGGTGCATTCAGGAGACTCATCCTGTAACACTTTCATCTTTTTTTAGTTGGTTTGATGTTTGCATCCTTTTCAATACAATCAAAAATTACATTTAATAATATTAGTATTGATCAGTGATGGGAAAAACGATGTTAGTAAAGGCGTTACTAATGGTGTCACTTTTTTCAGTGATGGGTAATCTAACGAATTACTATTTCCAGCGTTACAATGCTGTTACCATTACCAGCAATTAAATGGGGCACGTTACAAACGAAAGCAACTCATCATCCGACTTGGCTCTCAGCCGCAGGGCCTGCAAACCTGTTTTTGTTTTTTTGTTTTTTGTTGTTTGTTTGTTTGTTTTCCTTTGGTGAGGGAGGGGTGAGACAACTGCATAAGGATGATGATTGGCTAAGGTAGAATAAGCTTTCATGCTAAACCAATCAGAGGCAGTGTTCAGATTACACACAAACCACACACGCAATCTAGCAGAGCTACACTGCAGCAATGGAGAGTCTGGAGGAAAAGTTAGCTTTTTCAAAGTGGAAGTACAGATACTATTATATTATCCTTGAGGTAAAAGGCAAGAAAAAACATGTGAATTGTACATTATGTCCCGGAGCAAAATGTTTGTCCATGCCCGTTAAGCAATTCTAATGTAATGAATCATCTCTCAACAGCACACGCTTCTACAAAACTAGTGGCCTAGATACAAACAGATACAAGTTTGTATCTGAGTATGTTGAACCAGAACTTAGGGAAAATTATTTTTCTATTTCACAAGGCGAGATTACTTGAGCCAGAGGGTTCAGTTGAGCCGGTTTCAAGGTAACTCATACTTGGAGTTTGTTACCATGGAAACTGACTCTCTGAACTAAACCTATTAAGGAGCAGTTTTACTTCAACATACCGGTTTCTTTCTGTCTCATCCCCTTCATGAAGCTGTGATATGTGATAAAACATGCTTTTGATTAACTTACTCCTGCAGTGCGCTCCACCGCACAGCAGAGCTAGACAAAAGTGAAAAGAAAAGAAAAAAAGTGTGCCACTACTGGCCTAAAGGCCTCCATACATCTCCTAATGTAGCGATGTGAAATAAAAATCCACACGAGGCCACTGTTTGATGTGCTGAGGATGGTAGGTAGTCTAAATCAGAGCCGGAGTTGATGCATCTTCATCCTCACAATGACAGTTACCTGAAATCACAGCATGAATCTGCTGCTAGACTATAGACTTTTAGTCTGTGTGAGATTTCTGTTCATCAGTCAATGAGGACATCGAGCTCACGTCAACCCCCCAGGATAATGGATGTAGCGCTATCTGCTGCCCCCTGCGGGTTGTCCAGGGGTACTGGTGATATGTGGGGGGTGATGGGAATGGCACCTCTAATCTCCTTAATGCAGGCAGTAGCCCTGTGTGCACACATGGCACAGACACGCACACACAAACATGTTCACAGACTAAACATGGTGCTAAATAAGCTTAAATGTAGCCTATTTTTGGTGCAAAATAAAACAACAAAAACAGAAACAAACACCATATGTGCTTGTGCAAGTATGAATATCACTTTCATAGTACAAGTAGGCTAGAGTACATTTAGGCTATTTCTAATTTATTTCTGAAGAATATAGATTGTTTTTGCCTAATTGTATTATTAGCTATATAAAGAAATCCGCTTGTGTGAGATTCAAATATAGCTAAGATTAGGTTAAAATTTAAAAATGAAAAAAAAAAAAAGATAAAAGAGTTAAAAAAAACAAAAATACAACTAACTGTCATAGGCAGGCTGTGAATATAACACGGTGCCTGTGTGTCGTCGGTCGTCACCATTGGTCGTCACGCGCGGACAGGAACGCCCACTCCTTTGGTACGTCAGACCTCATTGGCTGCTAAAGATACCAGCAGCCGAATGTCGTCTGTGATTGGCTGCGGCTGTCTCGGCCCTTACGTTATGCCTTACTCCACACAGAGGCAGCTGGAGAGAGGGAAGACGTAATGGTTTGATTCCCCGTGCTCCTGCAATGGTCGTCGCTCTGACATTACTCGGCAGATTCCTCTAACGGGAGGTGCAATGAAGGTATGTGGCTCAATTTTAAAAAAATGATTAAGATGTGACTGCCTTCACGAGGCCGACTTTTCTGTGATATGTGCACGAGGCTGCACAGAGATGCAGGGAATACCCCCTATATCCTGATGTAAATTAATTTCCGTTAGTGCTCTTTGATGCAATTACATCAACAGGCATTGACATGAGAAACGTCATTGCTCTCTGTGCAGCGCTGTCAAGGATGTTTTCCCATTATATTTTATTTTATCTCAATTTTATTTATTTTTTTATTTCGATTTCCCGGAAACGCTGCTCCTTGCATGTCAGTCCGTCCTGATAAATAGTGGGTACAGTGTGTATCCTTCTGATGAGCTCCTTTGACCCCACTGTGATAGTTCAGTGGACTAAAGCCGTCCATTCATCGCCATCCAGGCTATAATCCTCTAACGAGATAGAGGATGCGCTCAGATGTTTGAGAGACGTCTCGGCATGAGAGACAACAGAGGATCACCTCTGAAGTCCGAGAGCTGTGTCATCCCGAGCAGGAGAATCCTTTCTCTGCGTGGAGCGTGCATGTGCAATGTGCGGTGTTGTGTGTGTGTGAGAGAGAGAGAGAGAGCTGCAGGGCAGGATGGAAAGGTGATGATGTTGTCTAGAAGCTCGAGCTCCGGACTGAGAATGAAGAAGAGGATGGCGATGATGTCATTGGTTCTCCAGTGGTGGCAGGTTTCTGGTGAAAGTTGAAGCGGAGACGGGACTGACATGACAACCAAGCTTCATCATCAGCTGCAGTGAGAGGTTTCAGTTAACCACCTGTTATTGCAGCTGGAGATCTGTTTTTGGAGGATATTCATCTGAGTGAGCCTGTGTTTGGAAAGATTTGCTTCCCAACAAAACATTCATTTGATGCAATGCAGTGAAAACAATGTGAATTTATGTTTCTAGATTTAGGTGATATAAACTTAATATCAGATTTTACTGTATATAATATAATAATAGTTGGTGACATACTGGTGAACTCTGTAGCATGACATAAAATCCACATTTTTCTAGTTTGTTGTACATAGGGATGGTACTTGATAAGGTAATATCAATACCATTGGTATTATTGGTTCTGCTTATCAATTCCAGACCAAGTTTCAATGGTAAGCTCTATATCAGTCAGTTCTTTATGTAGGACCAAATAATTTGTTGATATAAACTTTATTGATACTATGCAGAACCACTGTTTAACAAATAAAAACAAAAGAAAAAATATAGCACTGTGCAGAAGTCCTAAGCAGGTGGAAAGGAATGCTGTGATGTAAGAATGCTTACAAAAAATATGTATATTATATATATTATATTATATGTATATTTTATTGTGTATTTTTTATCAATTAAAATAAAATGTACGTTGAGAAACATGAGAAAAATCTATATCAAGTCAATATTTGGTGTTAACCCTCTTCGCCTACAATATCAGACAGACTCCATGTTGAGACCAGGGCTCTGTACATGTCATATTGTCTCTTCCAGGACTCCTTGTTCCTTTTTATGCTGAAGATTCAGATTCCTATTTCTAATGGCATTAGCTGTATATTTGGAGTAACTGCTGCAGATTAAATGTGCGGACAATCAGACGCCTCTCTGTTTATGTTGCATGATGGATATCTGTATCTGTTCTGTTTATCCTTCCTACCAGAAATGCAGCCCTAAACTCACATGAACCTCCACCATGCTTCCCTGTTGCCTAGAGACTCATTATTGTCCCACTTTCCAGTCAAATATACAAATTTTGACTCATCAGTCCAGAGCACTTGCTGCCATCTTCTGCACGTCAGTTCCTATTTTTTTGTGCACAGTGGTGTTACTTGTTGTGGCTTCTTGGCCTCAAAGTTGGCCCACTGCAGGCCAGAATTCTCCAGACAGTAGATGGACACACCTGGAACAACTGGTTTCTGCTAGTTCTGAGCTGGTGACGCTACTGGACATCTTCTGAGTTTTGAGAGAAGTAATCATCATGCGTCTGGCATCTGCTTCACCAAGTTTCCGTGGCTGACCACTGTGTCTGTGGGTCCTTAGTGTTGCCAGTTTTGTTTGTGATTCTTTAAAAGAGCTTGAACAGCACATCTTGACACCCACGTCTTTTCTGAAATCTCTGTCTGGGAGAGACCTTGCTGATGCAGCTTAACTACCTCGTGTCTTGCTGCTGTCCTCGGTCTTGCCGTGGTGTATAATCTGTGGCACGGAGCTGTCCTCCACAGACTCACCTGGGCAGCAGAGTTTGGCTGCTCCTCAGCCAGTTTTAAGCCTCCTGCACAGCTGTTTCTGTTTCATTTAATGACTGCGTTTCAACTTATGCGTGCAGTTGACGGTGATTAGCACATGTCTGGTATAACTGGTTATTCATACACCTGACTATGACCCTGCAGAACTCCTGACTTTGCACAAATGTACCCAGGAGAACTGATGCCATATATGTTATACAGTTAAATAGGAAATGTGCTGCTAACTATCTGCAAGGTTTCTTGAATGTTCATGACAAATTCAAGTCCAGTGCAAAAAAAGAGGCGGATGATTGTCAGAAATAATAGCAAACGTGTCAGAGGGCAAGACTTATAGTATATAGTTTTGTTTTGTTTTTAAATCTACAAAAAGGAGACAAGAAGAACATAAATAATTACGAATATCAATTGTCTGTCTGGTTGCCAAAGGTTTTTTTTACTGTACCCAGAGAAGCCAACACACTGGACTCTTAAGAAACCAAATGCAAAATCAGCAAACAAAAGAAAACATTAGAAAGCATCAGTAGTGAGATACTGCAGTGTCACCAGGAGATGTCTGGAAGAAAATCTAAATCATGCAGCTGAACCCGTGAGGATTAAGGCAGGAATAAGTCTTAACAGTAGATATATAATTTATACGTATTTGAGGGCAACATTTGCTGTTAATTTGGTCTGCTGTTTTGGTGCAGTTGTTTCTCTAATTCTCTCTGTATGTTTGATATATTATATCTTTAAGATTTATTGCAGCAATGGACTTTTAAAGTGAAAAAGTATGTTGTTTTTGTTTGTTTGTTTTTAAAGCTCCTCCTCTCATTTGTTCTTTTGGTGGGGAACTCATTGACCTACTAAAAGCTGAAATATCTCCAGGTTATTTTTAACAAGCACAATGTTACGTGAAAGATTTACCCCAGCTTGAGCAGTGTTGGCGAATTAGCATTAAGTCAGTGTCGTGTTCCTCTAACCAGGTCATTTTGAGGGCTGCTGCCCTGCATGTTAGAAATGTTTCCCTGCTTCACTCTCAATTTATCATGAAGGTCTGCACATAGATAAATAGCTCTCAAAGCCACACAGTACCAGTCTGCCTGCGTCAACGCTGCCGCCATCTTGGGAAGGTATTGTCACCAACAACGGACAACTCGTTCCCATAGAAACCTGTCCGGTTTAGTGCTAGATTAGTTGCATTTGATTACAATTTGGTCAAATTAGTTGTTGTCCTGTTGATTGTAAGCATTGTCTGGTTAATAAATGCATTTATTATTTCTGGATTAATCCTTGTGAAGACAGCAAATATGAGCAAAAATACTGGAGCTATAACTGAAATCTAAAAGCATTTTGGAAATGTGCGTCAATTTTCCCATACAGCATTTCCCTTGGTGTTATACTGTAGATAAGATAATATAAACAAGATCAAATTAATATAATATGAATAATGCTATGCAGAAGAGGTAATATTATAGAATATTTTACACAGTGATTAATTTCATACTAATCTACATGCACTGTTGTTGTGTTTACAGTGGTATTATTATCAGTCACAGAGGACATTATTTTTCACTATTCAAACTTCAAGTTCAGGCGTTCAAACATACTTTTGAGCATTTTGGCTTCCACAGCTCATAATCACAATTATTGTGGAAGATAAGGGAGCAGAAGGCTTGACTTTGTGAATTTAATTTTCCCAAGGTACAGCATTACTCACAGTGTCCCAGGGTGCAAAATGGATGTGTTGGGTGTTTCTTTTTTTCCTTTATGTTAACTAATCTGGTTTAAATTGAAAAGCAGCTTTACAGCATCCCTATGGATGGTGTTTTGTGAGTAAGCTCACATCTTAAAAACAGAAAAGACTGATGTCCAGTGTGTTATTTTAGTCGTGGATGGACACACTTCTCTCTAAATTCTGTATGTATGTATGTATGTACGTGTATAGATAGATAGATAGAGAGATATCTGCTGCGTTGCTTTTGGAGTGGATTCCACTTTGTTTCAAATGAGACAAAACTCACTTCAGGGCTGAATTCTAAAGTAGAGGACAAAGTCTAAATCCATTAACAGTGTCCATGGGGGCACAGCACATTTCTGGTGATGTAATATGGTCCAACAAGCAGCCTAATATATGTGACTGATATATGTTTGTGCTACTGGATATAAGGCCTGCTGATGGCAGTTTTAGCATGTGTATCTGTGTCTGGGTTTGGGGCTTGGGAATGTGCAGGATCCATCAGATACTGTGAAATCTGCATGGCTCGCGCATGTAATTTAAATGAAATATTACGTATGGATCCATCTTTTTCAGACAAAATGGCTAAAGAATGTTGAGAGCAGGAGTTTATTTTCTCAGAAAAGTAATTTTGGCTGGATACGTTATTGTCAGAGTTAGTGGTATTTCTAGTGGAGCATGAGAAAGAGGAAATGAGAAGCTCAGCAGAGAGACGGCATGAAGGAGACCTTGTGCTTTAAAATATATGAAGAGTAACAGTTGAAATCCTTTTAAAATAGCATTTGTTTGCTGTATCTCTGTGCTCTGATGCCTGTACGGATGTATAGATTTGGCCTGAATTATATATATTATATGGCTGTAACAAGACTAATACAAATGATACAGATTGCTATCCTTTTAAAAGAGTACTTCATTGATTGGATGTTGCACTCCTGTAACATTGGCAGAGTCAGCAGCCAGCAGGTGGACAGGTTTGAAAATATGAACATCCATTTCATTAGGGATGTACATCCTCTTTTGCCAAAACTTGGCACCCCCATTGCAAACAAAGCTTCTCGTCTGCAGAATCACATTTTTAACATCTTATAGACTCAGGTAATGAACTTATGGCTTTATGACGGTACCTTAAACTGGGACTTATTTTGGATGGATGGACTTATCGTCAATGATGTTTGATGAAGTAGCTTTTAATATTTAATTCCTCCGCCTTTTATCTGAAAGCCTATGCGAAGAGAGACGGGAAACTTGAAGAGAAGGTGGTGTAGGATGCAGAAAAGGTCCTCTGCATAAGAAGCAGATGTGGATGCTGTTTGTGTTAAAGCAGCACAAAGGAACTTTTGCCATTTTTCTCTCACCAGGTCTCCTTAGATGTGGAGGTCAAGTCAATTTGTTTAGTTGGTCTCTTGCTTTTTTTTTAAATTTCCCATCATTACTTTTTTGAGTCTTTTAGTCATCTCTGTCATGACGTCCACAGCAGCTCTGTGATCTCGTTTCAACACAGTTGTCACCAGAGATGACAGGTATAGTAGACCAAAGTTACCTTGGCTAGTTTTTCCTGATGGAATGGATGGGAGGAGCTAGACAATCTGTCATCAAACTAAGCAAGTACTCCCATCTACTGAAATTAAAACTGATATTTTAACATGAAAAAGGGTGCTCATTTTTGTTCTTATTTGTGCTGATTTAAACACCAATTGGTCATATTGAAATACCTGACAATGTAGTTGCAATTCAGACGCAGTTGATAGAATTAAAACAGATTGTGGATGCGGCTTTCACATACACAGACTGCTAATATTTAAACTTTAAACAGTGTGAAAATGAGAATAACAATGAGCTCATGTTTACTTCATGAGCATGTTGACGCTCAGATTTAAATTTCTCTCTTTTGATCACGCTTCAGACTATGTTTATTGACTTTTCTAACATTAAACTTGTCACAGAGTCCTTTGGTCCATCCGAGGCTCAGCATATCTGTGAAGTCAAACTGCTTTCCTGATAAATCTGTATACTTGCTCCTGCCAAACAGTGTGATTGAGAAGTAATCTTAGCATTTGCCAGGATGTGGTTTACACGTTCTCCCCGTGGCTTTCCCAGGTTTCCTGTCATAGTCCAAAGACATACATGTGCATGAATGTTTGTCTCTGTGTGGTCCTGGATCGCATGTGAATAAGTGAATGAATAAACGTTTTGCGCGCACCAAAAAGGCAACAGTGCAGTGAGACACCAACGCATGCCCCCTAAAACTGGTTGGTAATAGTGTGTGTGCATCCCCTACTCCAAGCCATAGATTGTATCAAAAGAACTGGACCCTGTGTAAGGTCACCCATTGATTTTCTGAAGAGTTGGTTTGAAACCTGATGTTTTGGGATTCTTCAATACACTATTATGGCAGTAGCAGGCTACGTCAAGCTCCAAAAATGGAGCAAAGTCAGAGCTTTCCACCCTGGAAGAGGATGACTGGACATCTTTTGGCTTAGTCTAGTTAGTCAGTCTGGAACGGTCCAGGCTAACCTGGAGGTTAGCTCATCTGGAGGAGCTGTCAGGGCTAGGTGTCCGACAGTAGCCCCGATAGCAGCCTCCAGCCTCCTTCAACACATGCGTTGGCCAATTAAGTTGCAGCTACACAGCTAGAGCGGGAGTAATTCAAAAAAATACAACTGATTTGTGCAGCCAGTGGGAAGAAATTGGATTGGTGGTTTTTCGAAACGACAAAGAAATGTTTTTAAGCATCACTCACGTGGCATTGCTACAACGCTCCCTTTGTCCCAGACTTTTTCCTTTATAACACGCTATGTTATAAAGCTATATCATGATATATTTGAAATAAGAATATTTCAGCTCCATTAGGTGCGTAGGTCTTTATGTATTGCTTAAAAGTCAAGTTCACGGAAAGTGCTAAGTAGCTGAAGTGACAGCTAGCTGTTTCACGGCTGCCAACTCGGCTCCGAGCTAAAGGCCGCCAGCCAGTGTGTCAAATAGTGTTTCATTAAAAGACACATGAGCTGAAGGCTCCTGGATGAACCGAGGCTCTGCATAAATGGCTTTTATGAGATCAGTGAGTTGGACAACAAATCTTTCTTGAAGGTCTTTATCATTCCAAGTCCCATAAGAAAGACACAAACACAGACACACACACAGGTGACAACAGGTGGAGAAGATCCTATTTTTGGAACTGCACTTGCCAGAATTGTTATATCAGTATTTTCTAAGTTGCAAAAGTGCCTCTTTAAATTATCATTTATGCAATATTCACATTATTTGTTCAGTGTAAATACGACTGCAGTTGTCTTCTATGTTGTCTCTCTTTTTTTTTTTTGACAGCGTAGGGTATTCTAAGTTAATAAATCAATGCGTTGCCAAAACAATCTAGTTTGTGCTTGCTGGCCCATTTAGTCCTGATCTAGATTCCTTGATGCCGATGCTGATTTTGAGTTCTCATCTCGAAAATCTCATTTTATGAGGTCAGACGACTGTTCATCCACATGTGCATTTCCCCTGCAGGTTTTTTCCATGTAAGTCTGAGTCTCGTTCAGTATTTGCTGCTTTTACCTCTGTGTGTGTGTGTGTGTGTGTGTGTGTGTGTGTGTGTGTGTGTGTGTGTGTGTGTGTGTGTGTGTGTGTGTGTGTGTTTGTTTGTTTGGGTGTGGGTCAGATTGTTTGCTGGTCATATTCTGGCAGCAGTCTGAGGAACATCTCAGTTATTTACCAAGTGTCTGGCATTCAGGCTTCCCATCAGAGATGATTGGAATGATAAAAATACACACTTTATTCCCAGAGGTGCTAAAGTAAACAGCACTTGTCACTTGTTTGCTTGGGACTCCCTGCCTGCAGAGCTTTCAGCGCACTAATGGAAGTGACGGGGAGGGAGGATCGAACTGCTGGCTAAAAGCTGAACCAGGCTGATTTTCCATGGCCACGCGGTAGCTGATGCTCATCTTTGGAGAAAAGCAGTAAATTTTCCTTTTAGTGGCTTCACTCCCAGATGAGAGTGGTTGCATCTAACCAAGAAAACTGTTAAGCAGTGAAACATCGGGTCAAATTAATGCCAAAGCCAAGTAATGCAAGTTGTTACGCATGGTGGTGTTATGGTGCATGTTCAAGCTGGGGGAGTATGAGGTCAGCTGGTGCTGACTGTTTTCAAAAACTCCACAAAGTATTTGTGCTAAATTAGAGGATTTAATTAACTTCTGGGTATTAAAGGCAAACATTTCCATTTCTCATACTAAAAGATTTGCTACTTGTGTCAGCTTTATATGACTTTAGAACATATGTTTTCATTATATCGCTTCCAGTTGTTTTAGATTTTAAAAAAAATCTTTCCTGTTCTCTGTTTACATTTGGTCAGTTAACTAAATTATAATGAAGGCTTGAAGTGCGAAGGTGCTTCCTGACTGTCTCTCTGTTCTAAAACAGACTTTCTTTCATTTAGATCTGACTCCACAAATAGTGCATCGTTCCTACGATTACGTAACAAGTCCCTAAGCAGATGGGTGAGGTCAGATCACAGGGTGTTTGTGACAAGTCAGAGCAGAGCGCTGCCTTAAGAGGAGAACTGGCAGGATCCTGTGAATTCCATTGTCTTCTGCACAGAGCCGGGAACCACAGAGGGCTTACATTATGCTCATGTCAGCTATTGATTCTGTGAGCAGAGGAACAACAGAAGATGTATTCTCTCCCCCACCCCACCCCCCCGCCCCATCCTTCCTCTTATCATCAGTGTGCTCCAAGGAACTGTGGCTCCCATCGCGCCATCTTTGCTCCCTGCCCCTACGCCCGCAGAGCAGAGCAGCATCTTCACTTCTAATCCCCGACATGGTTCAACTTTGAAAAATACAAAATATTTCCCCATATTTCTTTTTCAGACCTGATTTACCTGGAAAGATTAGAAGTTACTCAAAGTCCTATAGGCAATTCAGGGTTTCTATTAAACATTTCATGCTTAGTTTTGGCCTCACAAACTCTGTACACTTCAGCCCATCTTATAGTATAGTATAGTAGTAGTAGTGGTAGTATGTACTACATATACATAATCCCATCTGAGGATGCTTAATGATAAAGATCTTCTCTGAATTAACTTAACCTTTGTTTATTTGGTACCTCAGATAACCAGCTGTGTTTCCTAAGTTTATGATGTAATTAGGAAAATGTCGATTAGCCTGAATTTAGTCTGAAAAGTTAACCAAACTTTTGAGAAAGCTTCTCGTAGCCTGCGTGAAACACAAATCAACACTCCCACGTGACTAGAAACTTAGATTTTTGTATTTTTTCTTATTCATCAACTCAAAATATGTCTTACTCCTGTTTTATATATGTATATATATATATGTATATTTATTATTTATATATACTCATTAAAATGGTTTGCCGTAGGTTTTATGTCTGATGCTCTTCCTGACACAACCCTCTCCATTTATCTGAGCTTGAGATCGGCACTAGCTCTGAGTGGCTGCGTTGTTTTGTTTTGTTTTTTTTTGTTTGTTTTTTTAATGCAGCGCTGGCAACAAGTTAAATGAAGAAATGTATGGAAAGCGAAGTACACCCCAGTATTCAGCAGTTGGTAGAATCAGCTTTGGCAGCAAAACGGCTCATTTTCTACGTGAGGTTAAGAGTCTCACTTTGTTGAGGGGGAATCTTTACCATGTTGCTGCGTTTCATTGAGGTTTGTACGCATTTGATCATGCACCTTTGCAATATTTCAGTGTTATTGAGGTCTGGACTGTTTTTTTTTTTTTTTTGGTAGATTTGTGATGTGTGTGGCCAAATTTCAGAATGTTAAGACAAGTGAAGCAAAAGGAAAAAGTGGCAATGAAGTAACTATCTAACCTAAATGAGCTGGGAACTTTGTGCATCCTCGTTTTATCTGTGTTCTCGTTGACATGTTTGTGTCTGCTCTCTCCGCAGGCGGGGGCATCGTCCATGTGGGCGTCATGCTGCGGGCTGCTGAACGAGGTGATGGGCACGGGAACGGTGCGGGCACAGCAACCGGGGTTTGGAGCTGGGGCAGGGCCCTTCCGCTTCGCCCCCAGCGCGGGGTACTCCACGTACCCCCCCACCAGCTCAGGGAGTGCTGGGCAGCTGTGCAAAGCCTGCGGACTGGCCTTCTCTGTCTTTAGGCGCAAGGTAAACACTGGTGAGAGTGAGTAACGAAAACTGATGGTGGTGGCGGAGATTTTTATTAAGTTAACAGTTGATCCCATGGGTTTTCCCAGTTGTGAAATGTTAACACTGTATGTTAATACAGATCTGTACATTTAAACTGACTCGTCATTCAAAATGACCTGCCTTCACATCACGATGCTGCAATCGAGGTGAATCAAGGTGATGAGAGATCACACAAATGGAAACTAGACTGAGCCAGTGAGCTGCTTTTCAGCATTTTCTCTTCAGGTGGGAGACCAGCATTTTCCTCTCCTGCCTGCAGACACACAGACCTCACACCTTTCTGGAACCTGCAGGTTTCCTGTCACAACTCAACACTCCTGCTTTGCGCCTCAGCCATGGATCTTACTGTAGCTCAGTCCTATCATCAGTTAAACAGTCAGCCGAAGGGACTGAATTGGAAAGACTGAATCAAAACGACGAGCCAGGAGAGACCCTGCTTAGTTGTAGGTTGAACAAAGCGGAGGCCTGTTCTGAAGCCCTGGTCCTTCTGTGTGTAACGGATAACATTGCTCACCTTCTGAAGAACGTGTTGCTTAAGCAATCTTCAGTCAGAGGCCTCTTCAACTCTACTGCCAAAAGGAATCAGTCCAGGAGAACATTTCTGCACACTGCAATAACCTTACAGAATGATTAATTAGGTTTTTTTTCCTTCCAGTTTTCAATAATATATGCTGAAACAGTGTTAATTTCCTTTGGAGATTAATAAAGTATTCTTTAACTCAGCTCAGCTCTAGTCAGTTCAATCTAACCTTCATCTATAGACGACAGGTTCGCTGTTATCTTACAGCAGCGTACAATAATCTTGGCATTTGCAGAGTCTTTGCCCAGCTCAGTGTCTAATGGCCGAAAAGACCTGTCCGTCTTCTGCTTCCTCTTTGCTCCTTCCTTCGTATGGCTTTTTCATCATCCAAACACCAGTTGCCTTTCTGATTGAGGATCGACTCCCATTTAAGTGTCAGCGTGATATTTTCATAGTCTGATAGTCTGGGGGATTAACAGCAGCCGACTGAAGAAAAGCATCTGTTCCGCTGGAAAAGTGCTCCTGGTGAATCTGCAGCACTCTTGTGGCTCCTGTGATAAGAAAATGTTTTCTGCTGTGGCTGACCTGCTTTCCTTTCCATTTGAAGTGTCAATCTACTCAGTCTCTCTGTATCAGTGTTATGACTGGTAAATGCCAAATATCACTTGGAGCTAGAGATGCTTTATTTCTTCTCTTTTTTCCCCTAGAGATCCCTTGGCATGGTTTAAGATGGAACTTTTTGTTGCTTGTTTATAATGATTTTTTTCTATTATAAAAGATGAAATATATTAACATGAAATATATTAACTCATATATCCATATTGCTTCTGGTTATCCGAGTTCAGGTCTAAGCAGAGGCCCAGACCTCTCCCAGACCAGTTCTCCAAGCCCTTCCTCTTCCAGGACAATACCACGCCATCTCCAAGGAACTTGAGACATGTAATCTCTCCAGCGTGCCCTGGATCTGTCCCAGGGCCTCTTCTTGGTAAGACATGCCCAAAAGGCCTCGCCATGGAGGCCTTTTGGGCATGTCTTACCCAGAACTGGTTTCTCTCAGTGTGGACGAGCAGCGACTGACATTTGAGACCAGAGGAAACTCATTTCATCCACTTGTATCTGGTTTAACTCTCTCTTCACCACAACATACCTGCACAGTATCTGCATTACTGCCAATGCAGCACCTGTCAATCCCTCAGTCACTCACAACCCCAGGAAGGGTAGGACAAAAGAACCACATAGGACCACCCTCCTGTGGGCCCATTACCTGCAGGGGGTGCGAAGGCTAGTCGCCAAACAAACATAGGGAACAAAAAACTTAATGAGTAAGTGCTACTAAATTGAAAAACATAAGAATATCTTGCAACTAATTAGGTTAATTGGGAAACAACTCAGTGACATATAATAAAGAGCATCTTGGAGAGGCAAAGTCTCTGAAGTAATGATGGGCAGAGGTTCACAAATCTGTGAAAAACGTTCTTGTATTTGTGAAACTATTTCATAGTCATGTCCCGCTATAAAAAAACCCCCACTGTTTTCTCTGGGAAAAAGCTCATATAGAAAATACTGAGACTAAGTGGAAAAGTGTCCTGTGGTCAGTGGAATTGAAATGTGAGATTTCTTTCTGGAAACCGCAGACACTGTTTTCAGCAGAAGGCAGAGGGACAGTGCAGCTTGTTGTGAGCGTTGGCTGCATGTTGGATGGTGCAGGAGTGCATTAATGCCTGTGGAATGGGCGTCTTGCACGTCTGGAAAGGAAACGCCAGTTGTTGAAATGTATATATAGGCTGTAGATCAAAGTATGCTCTCATCCTTGACTGTCTTTTTTTTTGTTTGTTTGTTTGTTTTTGGGGAAGGTCTTGTGTCTCTCAGCATGACATTGCTAAATGGAACACTGGATCCATTACAAAAATGTGGCTTTATAGTAGAAGAGTCTAGCTGCTGCACTGGTCTGCCAGCACTCCAGACTGTTCACCAGTTCAGGGCATCACAAAATGGAACATGAGACTACTGAGCTGCTTGAATCCTGTATCAGATAAGAATATGACATTTCTTTCCCAAAACGTCAGCTACAGAAGCGACGTTACATTGCCTGGTTCCAGTGTTTGTTAAGATGTGTTGCCGTCATCATATTTAACATAATGTTTGATTTTTTTCCTTCAGATGGTTTTCTCAGTTTAAACGTTTGATTGTTTATGTCTTACTGTGTTCTATTATACACAGAGAGAGATGGATGGAGGGATACATAGTGTATTTAAACATCACTGTAATCAATAGCTCAGTTGTTCCAATTCTCAGTGTTTCTATCATATAAACCATGTGGGAGGTTTATTTATTGAATAAGAGTGGAAAATAGTTCAGTGTACTTAGTCTGGTCTAAAATGGTCTTGTTTTTGAAAAAGAAAATACTCAGAGAGCAAATTTGCATGCTTTATCGAGAAGAAAATGAATCATCAATGATATCTGTCTGTCACTCTCTTTCAGCACATCTGCTGCGATTGTAAAAAAAGTTTCTGCGCCCTGTGCTCGGTGCTGCAAGAGGACCTGCGCTGCTGCATGACCTGCCACCTGCTGCGTGGCACAGCCTTCCAGCGGCCACGCCTCATGCAGCTCCGAGTGAAAGACCTCCGCCAGTACCTGCTGCTACGCAACATCCCCACTGACACGTGCAGGGAGAAGGAGGACCTGGTAGACCTTGTGCTGTGCCATCAGGGGACGAGGGAGACACCCAGACCTGTGATGGAGGTGGAAGAGGAGGAGGAGGAGGAGGAGGAGGAGGAGGAAGAAGAGGAGGAGGAGGAGGACAAGGAGGAGGCGGAGGACTCACGTGAGGATGAGGATGAAGATGGAGGGGGCGATGACACAGACAGTCTGCACTCGTTCCCCCACTCACGTGCCACCCCTCCGCCCTCCGCAACTCGCTCCACCTCTGAACAGTCGGTCCTGTCCGCCTCTCAGGGAGACGTGCTCAGCCCCAGTGACAGCTCAGGGACCACCAGCCAGGTCTGTGTACTCGTAGTCAGCTGTGCGCTCCACCCAGCCATCATTACCTGGTAACATATGCTCTACTTCCTTTACATCTGCCCTCATTCTGTCCAAAATAATTAATTTCAAAGGTGAAGTCAACATATTTACAGATTTCAAAGTGGCTGCTCAGAGTCAGACAAACAGACGTGTGTAAGACTTTCCATGTGAATTATTTCTCTGTTTTTGAGTTCTCGTGTCTTTTGTCATGAATTAAATGCGAAAACGCACTACAATTTTGCAGCGTTTCGACGTTCAGCTGTATGTTCATGTGACAGCTGGAAACAGCTGCGCTAGCATCGTGGATGACCACACAGCCCTCAGACCAGCCAGTCAGGCAGATTAAGCCCTTTGCCTTTTTTGGGTCTGTTACATAGGCTGATTCTGTTATGTAACAAGCTCACAAGTTGAAATCTCCCCACAGCGACTCAGCTGCAACCGCAGAGCAGAACCGCTACAGCGCATCCCTCATCTTCACATCTCCATGTAGATGAATGTGTGACGTTTATTACCAAAAACCTTTGGTGGGAGTTATTATTATTTTTGCAACCAAAAGTTCATTTATAGCTATTGAACACACCAAAAACAAAAAAAACATTCAGTGAGATCTGGAACATTTGTTTTGTTGATACTGATTTCAGGTTTTCTTAAAGGTCTGACCTGCAGGTACCAATTCTGATTTTTCTTTTATTTAAAACTGCATATTTGATCAACCATGACAGAAAGGAAAGGCAGCAGGTTTTGGGCTTTTTTTTTTTGTTTTTTTAGCCTCTCAACCTTTATAAGCCCAAAATAAATAATTAAGTAAATAGAATAAAAAGTTCAAGGCTGTGTGTGTGTGTGTGTGTGTGTGTGTGTGTGTGTGTGTGTGTGTGTGTGTGTGTGTGTGTGTGTGTGTGTGTGTGTATATATCTATATATAGATATGTATATACTAAAATCTATTCATTCATTCATTTATTTCCTCGGTTAATTAATACATATCTATCTGTCTGTCTATCTATCTATCCATCCATCTATTTATTTTATTTTATTTAATTTTATTTATTTTTTTTATTTATTTTATTTTATTTTATTTTATTTTATTTTATTTTATTTTATTTTATTTTATTTTATTCTTAAAAACCTCCAGCAAAGAGAGTTACAACACCAGACATGTTGCTCTGTTTTTCTTGAGATTTGAAGCCTCACAGCTGCAGGTTTTACATTCTCCCTTGTGTTTTGGTCAAGTGCAACACCCAGAGGATTCCTATGGTCATGTATTGCACCTTTAACTTTTATAGCTTTTTCTTCATTCCCATTCTGGTGCTCAGGGGTTTCTGTTTAAATTTTTTTATCTTTTTAATGTTCTGTGTAAGAATTACAAGAAAGCAGTCGATGGCAAGGACAAATACTGATTACACTGATGTGGCTTTTCCCTCAACATAACCATACACCGCAACAGGACTTGTACAGAGATTGTGAAGGCACTCTCACTACTGGAAGATGAAAAGAATTCTGTGCTGCAGGTTTAAATTACATTCAGAGTTTACGTGGGTATTACTTCAACAAGCGGCTATAAATGTGGCCTATTGTCTCAAAACGTGCTACCCTTGCTGAGGACTAAGGGCAAACATACACTTCCCAGCACAGCTCTTCCTATTAGTGTTGTTGCAGCGATACACAATGCAAAAGCCAGCCATCGACTCGTAGCAACAAAGTGAAAATTGTTTTTTTTGTCAGTTTTTTTTTCATTTCACCATGAAACGACTTTCTTGATGTCTTCCAGAGTGCGTGACATATAGTTAATGTAGTGTATCTCCCTCCTCTGACTTACCCATATGCCTCTAAATCTAAAGTGGAATACCCAGAATTATCTCAAAGGCAATTGATGGTTGTTGGTAGCAGACAATCTTCAGATGACTGTATCTTTTATCTGTGTACCCTTTTCCAGGGTAAAACAGAAGGAGTGAGGGACTTGAAAAGTGATACCTCTGCGTACCTGCTTGAAAGAGTTTTCGCTCTCAGCGAGGGATTAAGAGCAGAATGTTTTTTTCTTTTCGCTTTTCTTGTTATTCTTCACCACTGCTTGCACTCCACCCTCCTCATTAAAGACCATGCATATTCTCCCAGGAGAGTCCTCCAACATTACAACTCTTCTCCACAGGTACAGCTCTCTGGGGTCCTTCACTTTTTCTTATCCTTTTCCCTCTCCTCCCCTTTCCTCCTCCTGCTCTCCCTCCATCTCATCTCCTCGTCTGTCTCCCAGTCCGTCACCCTGCTTTTCATGTACTTCCCACTCCCTACCCCTTTAGATCTCCTCTGCCTCCTTCCCTCCACCTTCATCTCACTATACCTTTACCTTGCTGGTGCATACTGCACTCCCTCCCTCGTTCACTCCTTCTCACCCTTCTTCTGTCTCACCTTCCATCTGCATATGCAAGTGCTTATTTTGAAGTTGTGGCCCACAACAGATATTCAATATTAATGAGGACCCTCATGAATTTTTGAGCTCTAATTAGATGGCTCACAGTTCGTTAAGTGAGAGCGTATCTGTGCTCAGTAGCAGTGATGGAGGGCTCAGGGTATATGAGTGAGGGACAGTCCCACCCTCATCTTCCACCTCTGCACTCCCTTCCCCCAGCTAATATCCCACAGTGAGGATGGGGGGGGGCTCAGAAGGACTGGATCTGCAGGGCTCATTATATGACAGCTGGCCATTAGTTTGCAGGCCCTGTGCATTGTATCATCTTTGCAAGCCGTCTCCTGCTGGGACATTATTTAGCTATTCTATTTCATCGTCACTTCAAATGATGTAATAGCCTTTTCAGGCACAAGCAGATAGACACATGATTGAATCAAGAAGTTGACTCCTTCTGCGGCGAGAGAGGAATTCCTTTTTTCAGGTGTAAATGACCAAACCCATCCATCCATGACTTGTCCTTCCCTTCTTTCACTCTGCTGACCACATTTGGATTAGGATTACACCTTTAAAATGTCAATATGTTTCCATTTCCCTCAGGGTTTCTCAACAAAATGTTTGGCTGTCATCCCCTACTTATCATCCACAATGTCACAGACATGTGCTCTGCCCTTACAACATCACCAACAGCACCATCCAAATTCTTCAATTCTATCCTGCTGCCACTGATTCTCCTGAAGCAGTTCCCTTGTCCTTTGGTGCCTGATTCCCAAAGGTGTGTCATGATCAGCAGACACTACAGGAATCTTGCCTTGGCAGGCCCCCCCTCCCTCCAATTCAAACCCTATCCTCTATCCCCTCCCACCCCCTCCCTGCTTAGTTGTGCATATGCAGAGGAAGGAAGCGTCTCCACAGCAGCAAAACACCACACTACAAAAGAGATGCACACCTCTGACAGCAACCATCAAGAAGGGCGTTGACAGAATAAGGGCGGGAGATGATGATCTGAGAGACAGGGATGTGCAAAAGGAAGTGAGAAGGAAAGAGAAAGGGCTTTCATTCCTCCGACTCCCTTTTTTCATATTTTTTTTTCTTTTTCCCAGGGTTCATCAAGACCCACTTGACATATGTCTGACTGGGGTGACGTTAATCTCCCCAGAGGGTATGGTCCCCCTCTCTCCTCTGCATGCCACTCCTTCATGAAGCCCTTTCCTTTTCCCATCAATTTACATTTCAGAACAGGCGATGAGCTGATCAAAGGCGGTCACTAACGACGAGGCCTTTCATCAGTGGCTGGCGTGGTACACAGAGATAGTATACAGTCAGGTTTCATTGATCACAAGCAGCTAGGTGTGCTGTTTGGCACTGGGCTGTGTGCTGCTGGGCTCCTGTCATTGTTGTATCTTAAGTTTGTCTCCTGGGGCAAGACGTTGCTGAAGGGGGAAGTGCCAGCAGGTCTCACCGGAGAATGTCTTTGTCATCCCTGAAGCCTTACACGCTAGTGAATTAATCACAGGCACCTGCGATTGTACCGAACCCAAATAATCATGGATATTTTGTTCCTTTGGAAAGTTTTGGTGGCCACCCAATGATGCTGTTTCAAATGCAGGCCAGCAAAAATGAGGCAGAAATTTGACTTGTGATTTTACCTGTCAAAAACAAACACCGCTTTACATCAAACTCCAATTACATGTCATTTATCAGGAATATGATTTTTTTTGTTTGGAAAAAGTGGAAATATTAAAATTATCATTTAAAGTTCTTTGACAAATGATGAATAATTCAAAATAATCTATCACAAGTCAAATTTTCAGTTTTGGAACGAAGAAAAGTATATTCAGCTTATATTTTAAGTGAGGACAATTTGGGAATTTTCTTCTGGTTTGTAGTATGTACTGGGCTTAAACAAAATTACACCTTTTGAGCATATCAAGGGCCTGAATATTGGAGTTAATACTGACTCAGACCCTTAATCTTTGGATTCCCCCCACCCCTTTTGTGGGAGATTATATTAGCCAAGACATTCATCTCCAATAATTTAGTAATGTAGATAGTAGATTAGCTCTATTCCCTCTTGTCTACCAACACCTGGGGCATAGCTCTTATTCAATACCTCCTTGTTCTTTTACTGTACATTCTGTTGTAACTGTTGTAGGTGGCCCGGCCTCTTCTCTAGGCTCATTTGATTCCAAATTACAAAGTTCTCCCAGGAGAGAATTCAATAGAAGCTGTCCAGAAGACCTCACCTACACCCTCACTATTCACACATGTCTGCAGACACTCTTTCTCACAATCAGCATTAACGATCATGATTAAAGATCGCACATTAAGGTGTAAAAAGAACCGGATTATGAACATTAATGCCTAATCACATGTCATTTTGTAATACTGTCTTGAAACCCATGCCCTTTTTCCTGTAATTACAGCCGAGTGGCAGAAGGAAGCCACGCTGTGATTGTCTTTGAGGGAGGAATAGCAAAGATAGATTTCAGATGGCATATTTGCACTGAGGAATTTGATTTTTTTTTCTCCCCCCCCTTTGCTTTCTTTCCAAAAAGGACCCTGTCGTTTTCAGAGGCCGCGGCTCCCGGGGTAGTAGGCTTTTTATTATTTTTCCAATTAGAGTCAATTGACCTGACAGAATGGAGGGCAATTAGTGATATTTCCCTCCTCCTTGCAGGCCTGCGGGGTAATTTGCTGGAGGTTCTCAGCAGTGCTTTATGTGGATTCATGCCCCACCCCACAAACCTTTTTCTAGAGCATAATGGCTTATGATTTTTCAGAATATATCTCCTCTTACTTTCTTTTTTTTTGCTTTCTTTCAGTAAAGTACAATTTCATGCTGTTGAAAGATATCATCTTTTAGACAGCCTATAAATTCTCATTTCTTCTCTCTATCATGCAAAAAGAGGGGCTACAGTGTCGTTGCCTTGCTTTAGTATTTATGCATGGAAATGAGATCTTTACTCATGTTTAGGGATTGTTGCCAGAGTGGTAGCAGTAGCTGTGTTGGTTTCATAACATATCCATCCATGGAGGCATAATTGTGAGCAGATCATTTCTCTCGGTGCATGCAGAATTAACTTGGGCATTGAAAGACATACTTATGGAGGATGGAGAGGAGGTGTCGGTGGGGTGAGCTTGTTGGCTTAAATCTCAACTTGCTATTGATAAACTTGATGAATGTAATTTGTGCCTGCAACCCTACGTTTTTGTGCCCCTTTATACCTGTGATTCCAGAACGCTCTGTTCCTGTGTGCAGAGAAGCACAATGGCCCGGTCCACGTTGGCTCGCATCTGAATACCTGTATCTGCATGTGCCTCTGCTGACGAGCCTGACACACAAAGAGAGAAATAATCTTCTGAACTAAGCTTGCCTGGCATATCCACTGCTGAGTCTATAAGTGCAGAGAAAATCTCCTCAAACTGATGCACAGAAATAAATACGCTTAATTTACCTATGCCGAAGCTGCACTGGAAACTGTAAAGGCCGTCAAATAAAAGAGCCATCGATTGAGCCGCATTGAAACTGAGATACAAGACAGTGTGGGTTAGTTGCGCACGCTATGTATATAGTGAAATGCAAATTCACTTAGAGGGGGAGAAGATGCAACAAAAACACATTTGATACATTGGGTAAAATTTATTCCATGCATGTGAATGTGCCGCCCCAACCCGAGCACATCATTTGCTCGACATTCAGTACATCTGTTGTGTTAAGTGACTGTAATTTAGGTGACATTGGCACAAAGCCTCTTAATGTAGCCCCGGTGGACCCCCTGTAAGAGGGGCACGCGGGACCAAACAGAGGCATCTCGCAGCTGGAGCCACGTCAAGGATCATTTCCCTCTTCACATGATTAATTACAGTTTGATCACTTGAATCTAAATCTGATTAATTTTGGTCACATGTCGGGGAGGCATCAGTGGTCTACAATGTATACTGCAATAATCTGTACCAGGCTCTCCTTGAGAATCACTTTATGGGGCTGCAACATCTGAAACTAATGTTGTGCATGTTTGAGGAGCTTAAATGATCGCTTTGTGTCATTCATGCGTGAATCACTTCAGTTATCATCTGTAAATCTGCGAACCTTGCGTTGTCAAATTGACATGTGTTTTAATGGGCCATCCATACAGTGAAATTAAACATTTATGGTTGCCATGCTTTGCATAGGGGAGGATGAGACTGCTAAATGTTTTCAAACCTTATCGTTCCCCAGAAATTGCTTGATGGGGTGTGTTTAAGGAGCTGCACTCATATCAGCTGCTCCATGGCTATTTCCTTTCACCATGACCAGCAAGAGGAGCACCTCAGGCAACAGAAAAGGGGCTCTAAAATATGCATGCACATGCACACACACATTCACACACACACACACATCCCTTCTTAAGTGATTGTTGTGGACCTCCAGAGCTGTCAAAACCTCACCATGATCCATCTCAAGGGTCATGGCACAGAGTTAGAACAACAACAACAAAAAACAACAACAACAACAAAAACAAGCCACAATAAAAATTACTTTTTAAAAGTAATTTGCAAGTCTATTGAATGTACCTGTGTCGTTAGAGGTCCATATATCTTTCAAATGTGTTTTTTTTTTTTTTGGGCGGAACTGAGGACAAACAAAGTTTGAAAACCATGCATGTCTCATTTTATTCAGAGCATTTTAGAGGAATTCCACACAAACGCCTTTTTCCAAAAAAAAGATTGAGTCACTACAGCATAAATGAAAAACAGGATTCAAAGATTTGTAAATCAGTTAAACATAATATTTAATTGATATGTGATTATATAAAACACATTTAACTGTGTTAGATCAGATCTAGTATTTTTTTAAACGCAAACTGTACCTTCACATAAGACTCAAGCGTTCCACAGAGCCTGCTTTGTGGTATATTTATAATTCTATAATTTTATGTGACAAATGTTTTCAAAAGGTGACAGGTCCCAGTTAGTGTAAATGGTGAAGTGCTGTGTAACTTTTCTCAGAAAAAGTGCTTGTGGTTTACTGCAGATGACCGTGTGTCAGGCAATTTGTCATGAAGGAGCATACTTATCTGCTGACTTGCGCACATACACAACATACCTCTTTCTGCAGATGCCTTTCTACTGGAATTCTGTTCTCCTCCCAGCAACCGTTGAAAAACCTGCCTTTAACACTAGGTCTACCGCCGCCTCCTGTCCTATCTCCAAATGTAGATTTGTTTGCTTGTTTACTGGTCGAGAAGGCATGTAACCATGGAGAATATGACAGGAGCTTTGAAATGTTGAGATTATATGTATCCAGGGTTTCTACAAAAGTAAAATGTTGGGTTCTAATGACAGGGTAACTTTATGTCACGAAGGATGACTTTTGAGCTGTGTGAGTCCTGTGCTGTCCACAACTTTTAACTAGAATATAAAAATTGATTTTATTAAAACACAGGGCAGTTTTCAACTTAATCTGTGTCAATTAATAGAGCTCAGCCCTAAATACGTCTGTGTGTGGGGGGTGTTGTCTATTTTCTTTCTTTGTTTCCTTGATGAGCAGTTGATTGTGTTTTTGTTTTAGTTTTTTTTTTAATGTTCTGTATCTTTATCACCTCCATGTATATTTTAAAAGTGGATTTCTTTTTGCACCTGTAGTTCCTTGTCCTTATTTGGTCATCTGTTAAATACACATCTCAAAGCTGATCTCTCAACATAACATATCTAATTACTACTCTGGTCCACAGTAAAAACAGCAGTTTCAGTATAATACAGAGATGCACCTAATGTCACAACCTGACTACACCACCTTTGCCACCTGTTACTACTCTATGACATGTGCACTCAGGGACGTGTGACTTTCCCACTAAGTGATGACATTCACATGTGACTTGTAGCCACATGACATGATGTACACTTTTGAGACTACTGGATGTTTATAAGGGGGAAGAGGGGTGAAGGTGACGGAAATTAGCCTACTTCAAAGCCAGGGACCATGAGTGCAATACTAATCTGACATCATGTTTTTCACAGTCTTCTCAACATTCTACTTCATTCATTTTCATTCACTCATGATTGATCAGGATTGGTAATGGGTCAAGTTACAGTTAGAAAAACATGCAGACTTGTGTCTGAGAGATTTTTTCTTTTTTTCCATTTCACACTGGTTTTACACTGATGTGGACTAACATACCTGTTACATGTTTTCTTGTGAGTATAAGCTGAGGTTTCTGACATTAACAGAATTATTCTCTTGTTCTCTAATTCGTGTGTTCGTTAGAGATTATGAAAAAGCCAGTTAGAAGAAAAAGCCCACAGGGGTTCTCATACTTGACATGACAAATATGGCAGGAATGTGTTTAGACTGACAACAGTAAAGTGCAAAGAAAATACAGGGAGGCCACAGGTCACCTTACAGTACCTGCATGCCCTGAGGCCTGAAGCGTGTTTGTATCTTTATCCTTCTTTATTTTTCCTCTTGTCTCTCTTTTCATGTAAAATTGTGTGTGTGTGTGTGTGTGTTTGTGTGTGTGTGTGTGTGTGTAATTTCTTGTTATAACTCATCATTCACTCAGCAACAGGATCAAACTTTCTGCCAAACCAGTAATTAGATAAGAATGACAAACATACTAAAGCTAACTATTTAGGGAACTGAATGTCCAGTAATTTAAGTTGCTTTGCAAGAATATCTGGAAACTGTATTTGTATTTCCCCTCTGGGCCTGTTCCAATTGTCAGATGACAGCTTACTCAAAGTGGTGTAATTTTTCAGTTCTGAAATGACAAAATAAAAGAGCATGTCCTGAATATTTTGTCAGTGTTAAACACCCTTTTAGTCTAATAAAAATCACCTTCACTGTGATTTGTGGGCAAACAGAGGGGCAACTGTAATTGCAGATATGGCTTGCATTTTAACACAAGAATATGAAAAGGGGGCGTATTGCAGGGAAGCTTTGTGAAGAGTGTGAGCTCTGGAACTGCGATCCTCAAGGGCGAAGCAGCAGAAAACAAAAGCACACAACAGTCGTGGCCTACATTCATGTTGCAGTGCTTTCAACGCCAGCAGAGCTTATTTTCATACACCATTAGTTGCTTGAATAGATTGCCTGTTGAATTCTTAATATGCTATAAATTCCATGTTTGTTTTCCCCAAGTTGACAGGCATATTGTGTCAGGCCATGGCCTGTAATCAGTGCCGGCCTTGAAAGAAGCTCATCAAAAAAGTAAAAAGAAAAAAAAAAAAAAACTTTTTATGCTCTCCTCTCTTCTGTTTCATGCTCTCGTGGGCCATCTTGAACAGGTTTGTCTCCTTTCATTTCTATCAAAATACAATCTATTACGTTTGCAGAGTACATTAGTGGTCTTGTGCGATTAGATGATTTCTTTGTGCTCATCGTTTCTACTCATAAAGAAGGTGTGAAAGCTGGAGAGGGTCACCAAGCAGCACGCAGGACTGCCAAACAGATTATCGAGCAGCACAGTGAGGGGTTGGACGGCAGTAAAGGGACATCTCTGGTATTTGTCTCCTCAAAGTGCAGAATCAGTCACTCTGGGGCTTTTACCTGTAGGAGTCAACCCCTGCTTCCAATCCATTTTAATGCATAACCAGCAGGGCTTTCCTTTCCAGCTTAATTCGTGCGCAGGGACTTTGCATGTTTTAAGCTCTATGCAAATATTATTGGATTTTCAAAGGATTTGGGCGGATTTCCTGCCATGGATTTTCCTTTACAAATGTCTTTAGAAAATAAAGTGAACCTATTTTATTTAAATTCGGTTTAAGGAGGCAAACAAATATTTAGATGCTAAAAATATTGAGGAGGGATCTTCTGAAGTAGGAATCCAACTTTATATGATTTTTTTCTACCCATAATGGCATTTACTTTTGCACTAATCTTCTTCATGGGAAATGAACTTTCTTCTCAGTCAAAGTCAAAGCTCACACTGACTTCATCATTAACACCATATAACCCACATGGTTATGTGGTGCTTAAATTGTCTAGATGCAGCAAAAGTGGATTTTGGCCCAACATATCTGTGCAATGATCCTCGGTATTGTTTTTCAGTGGCCTTGACAGATCGTACATGAACCCAGGCTTGAAAGGAAGCACTGACAACATCACATATTTGAGCAAACCAAAAGGCTGTCCAGAATAATGGGCTGCTGTTGCAGTCATGTCATCTGAGAGGGAGATGTATTCAGGGGCAGCACTGAGGAATATGATGGGGGTTTGTTTGGACATGACCATCGCGAGTACGCCATACCCTGCAGCCTTGGAAAATGACACTGGGAAGAACACAAGAACAGGTACAGTCTGCCCCTGAGAAAGGCTTTCAAAGGGGCCCCCTGAGCAAGAAATACTCCTAAGAAATGATGAATCTTCGCACAATATTCACAAACGTAAATGTCTCCTCAATAAACAGGGCAACAAAGACCATGATCAGAAAGTGGAATTTAAGGTGCACATGTTTTTGATTAGAGCTCAGCTTGTGTACTGCTCCCGATTTTCCACTTTAATGGTGGCAGAACCTTTTTTTTCCCCAATAACATTTTCACACAATGCAGCAATTCCTGCATTTTAAACATATTTGTTTTCCGTCTGTGCACAGGGCACAGTTTTAATGACCATCTCTCACACCCTGCTCCCCTTCTAATGTCTGTGCCCTTCATTTCTCTCATAGTTTTGTCTGTTGGTGGCTTTTCAGGCTGTTGGGGAAGGGGGTGGGGGTGGGGGGAGGTAGGCCCTGGCCACAAGCTGAAGGCTTGATTACAGCCCTGGCAAGAGAACAGAAAGCTGAGGGCAGAAAGGATGGAAAGAGATGGTGAAGGGGAGGGAGAGGATGGAGGGACCTCGGGCCCTGACTAAAAGCAGCTGTGGAGTGAGCTCGGGTGAAGGCCCTGTTTGCTCTTAAAGCGCTCATGAAGGCTCACCTCAGCAAAGCTGCAATGCACGTGACCTTCTTCAAGTCTCTTACTAACCTGCCACATACTTCCTTCCTTACACACTGTTGTCGTTTCAATGATTATTCTGATTTTCTTGCAACTTGAGTGTCTCTTCTTTTTTCCTGTGGTTGACCACCCCATCAAAGAGAGGTTATGTAGTGTCAAACCACTCTTGTGAAGACGAAACGTACAACTAGGCTGGACCACTGATCTAAACGTTTTGCTTAGCCATTTTCCTTTCATTGACTACATTGTCATACATATCATTAACTGCCAATGTCATGGCGTACATATGCAATATAACGCTATTTGGCAATAATACAAACTCTACTTGCTTTTGATACTTATACAGTGGGATTTGTCCAGCGATTCTCATGTAGCAGACTACAGGACTTCACTTCTCTACCTGTCTGACTTTTTATTCCTCAGTTTTCTACTTTGTTGTCCCTTTCTAAAACTGGTTGAGATACGGTCATCTTGCGCTAAAATTTAAAAGCCAGAGCATCTAGCAATTCAGTTCAATGCTGTCTTTTTGTTTTTAATCTTTCAAAACGGGGGGGGAAGGGGGCGGCGATGAGTTGGAAGTGAGAGTGCTGACAGAATGATAATATATTCAAAATAATAGCTGTGAGAGAGCTCCCTAATGGCAATATTCAGGAGGTATTGTGCAGAACTGCAACAAGGCTAAAGTTGTGCAGTGAATTTACTAGCCAGCAACTCCCACTCTTTTCCTCAGTATCCACAAGGGGGTGGTTCCTACGCGGACTAAACACATTGTGTCCTAGTATGGTTTTCTCACACACTCCCACAAACCGTCTGTTAACATATAAGAGAGGGGCACCACAGCGGATCTAGACCTGTGAAGCCACTGGATCTGAACTGGAGGTGAAGACCTAAATAATAAGAATGCTATCACACCACAGGAATTCATATTTCACTTAAATGCACTGTCATCCTGGCAAAGCAGCATACCAAGGAGCACAACTCTGAAGGAACCTCTTTTGCCCTTTAAGTGGTGAGCGATATTAAAGGGACATTTCATCCAAACATGGGGGTCCATTCTTCTCCTATTTTTGATTGACAGCTGCATTTGGATTGAAGGGAGAGGGGCCATCCTCAAAGGCTAAGGTCAGGCACACAGTGTGGATTTCCCACTGAAGTGAAACACATTTGAGCATGGATCAAATGCCTTTGTTTTGGAACAGGACTTTAATGTGAAGATCACATGTTGTTGTTTGGAAATGTTGAAATGCATTCTTAAGTATCCCTCTTGAATGTGAATCGTCTCATTACCAGGCATTCTCACACTGAGATAATGTGAAGCATAATGTGTTTTATATCATCATGGTATGAAACGGGGCCAGCAGTGCACTGTGTAAAATCCCCTTCAGTGGCATTATTTTGGTCGTCAGAAGCATAAATTTGGATGTGAGAAACATCAAAGCACCCATATAAATGCCTTTCTCTTCATGTTGTCATCCTATCTTTGAATCACTCCCCCTCCCCCCTAGGGCCATGGTTATTTACATTTTCAAATCTGCATTTTTCATATAGATCTGTCTGCCTCTGATTTTAATATCAGTGATGTTTCCCACGACACCTTTTGTTTTATTATGCATTATGAATTTCTTCCCCTCTCACTCCTCCCTTTTCTCTCCTTCCCTCTCTCTGTCTCGCCTCCATCTTTTTCTAATCCCTATCCCCCACACTAGGCTTATGAGTCCCAGTGTTTTATCATGGGGAGAGAGATTTATCATTTCAATCTCATTTCAATAAATAAAATAATCTCTCTTCTCCTGTACGTGGCAGCAGCTAATAGTATTTTGTTATCGTAGAGTGAAACTTTGCAGACTTAGTACACCAGCTGAAATGCTTAGCATTGGCATTCTGCAGCAGCTTACAGTTGCATTGCCTGCTTTGTGAGGAATACTTATCACATTGTAAAGTGCACACATGGACATTTAAAGAAATGTTGCTCATGCCCACCTGATTAAAGGGAAGCATGATGTTGGAACATCTTATTTGCTGAATTGATGGATGTAACGTTGTAAAATGCCTCTGTTACAACATGCACTCATCTGTACTTACATTGTCACTTAGAGGTTAAACACAACATCATGTTACATGCTTGGTTATTAAACGAATAATGCACTTATTGCATTTGGTTTGTACCTATTTCACTTGCAATATAGGGAGGCTCTTGTACGAATTGCATCCTCTTAAAAGCTACTGGGCTGCACTCATGTATGCTTTTATCTTTCAGCCAGGATATGTTCTTAAAGCACGGTCTGTCAGATCCGCCTGCACCGTGGTGTGTAGAAGAACAAGAGCAGCCATCAAGACGACAGTTTTATTTTAATTGCTATCTCCCTTTCCTCCCGGTCCTTCATTTTCCCTTACCCCTGGAGCAAATCAACAGAAAAAATGTAAAAGGACTGACAGGAAAACAATTGTGTTTCAAATTGAACTCCCTGCAGAGTGTGTTCACTTCCTTAACCTGACATCCCTCCCTTCCACACACATGGCAGAGGAGAAGGCAACCACACTAAAGCCGGAGAGTGGGGGGGAGACCGTCCTTTTGAATATGTGTTTTCTGTTTATCATTAGCTGACTGGGTGCTTCATCATTCGGCGAAAATCCCTATCTGCTGAACATAAGGCCGAGAGACAGCGGGGAATCAATCTTTTGTGCTTGGGCAGATAAACACAGGACGCAATCAGGGGGAGACGGAGCGACGGAGCAGGCCGCGGGACTCACGCCGCCGGTGATGGATGGCGGAAGTGAAAGTGTCAGGATGGCATTATGCAAATGGGGGAGGCATCCGAGCATCGCCCCGGTGATTATGGGAGATGGGAGAGCAGCCTGTGGTCCCCCTGGCACCAAGGCAGCCATTTTGGGGGCTCGTTGTCTCCTCCCGGAGCTGGTGGGGAGGGGTAGGGGGATGGATAGAGTGGTGGACGGGGGAAAGCAGGAAGGAGGAGAGGGGAGGGAAGAACGTGTCACAGTATCATTCCCTCACATGCGCCACCGCCTCACCCCCACCCATTACCAAAAAAAGGGGAGGAATAAGTCTATAAGCAGAGTGAGAGGCATCTGTGTCATTTACTGAAACAAATGATCAGCCATCTCTTTCTGTGGGGTTTGAATGAGGAGGGTGAGGCAGCCAGATGATAGAGATAGAACACTGATGGAACAATCATGAATAATGAACTTGAACTGGACAGAAATAAGAGCTGGTTGGCGTGATTGCGACAGCAGCTATGTTTTTCCACGAGTGGAAGAGACTGCTGCCTGAGCTGCTCTCAGAGGCCAACGTGACCCCTGGGTACAATGGCATCCATCCTGACTGTGTCACTTTCACAACCATATAGACTATGACATACACATGAGCATGCACGCACACCAATCTCAATGACAAACAAGCAGGACACGCACTCTCACTGTAATGGCCAAGGATGCCACTTGTATTCAAATGAGGGTTGAAGTGAGAGCAAGGTAGATACTTCAGGGAGCAGCCCGGCCCAGAGGGGAGATCCAGCTGCAGTCCCTGCTGTACCATTACACTAAGATTGGATGAAGATGGAAACATGGAAAATATGATGGCGGGTGTGAGGGAATGAGGACAGCACAAGGAGACTGCTGCCCTGATGATCTATGCACGTGAGACTGTTGATGTGTGTTTGGAGGTGATGTGGAATTAGCACCTCTACAGGCAGATGAGCCCATTTTTCTGCTGTTTACACAGGAGACGAGGTCCTTGTTTGTGATATTCAGGGAAAGAGGAGCATCAGTGATCATGCATCTTGCAATGTAATTTTTTAAATTAACATATGCCGTGTTTACTCAGTCATTGTTTCACCACTACAACGCCAGTGTCCATCTTTAGAATCTGACTCTCCTCTTGAAGCCATATATAGTCCATGTCCTTAGTGAGAAAAAGCAGGCTGAAGTGCCTGTCCTCCACCTCTAACTTTACTACTCGCCACAACACACAGACAATACCACTCCGTTCCGCCTGATTGGATCCATTTGCATTGGACACCTCCTCTGCATATTGATTGATGGGTTTAATCAGCGAATCAGGGGGAGCGCTCAAACATCAATCTCTGTCAGGCTCCTACCTTTTTTCCAAGCCTGTGATTCCCTGCTAGGACTCATCAAGGAAAGCAAGTTTAGACAGAAAGAAGGAGGGAGGGAGAGAGAACAGAGGCAAACTGGAAGGGGGGAAAAAAAGAAGAAAGGCATGTGTGGAGTAAAAGGACAAAGAATTAGAAAAAAAAAAAAAAGGAAAACGAGGTGGATTTCTGTGACTGGTCCCCATGAAAATAAATCAGGTGTAAAGAAAGGCTGGTGAAGGAGATTTGGAAATGATATAGCAGCCAGACAGAGCAGATTTATATAGATTATTGAGTAATAGAAAAAAATGCATGCATCAAGCATGAAAAAGCAAGTGTAAATGATGCTCCTATGGTGTATTACATATGTGCTATCACTGTTCACTGTTATGAGTCATATAATCAAAATCCAGTCACATTGTTTGAACTCCATGTTTTCATCTGTTTGACCTTGGTTAAAACAGAAAAAAAAATCTCTTCCTGTACTTCCTTTCAAATTAAACTTCCCCTTTTCACCATCCAAACTTTGCTGTGTTGAAATGACAGAAGAAAACAAAGCAGTTATCTAATTGGTTTCAACCAACAGGGTTTTACGAACGTGCCTCTTCCTCTCTAATTTCACAAGTCCTACAACAGGTGTAGCTGTCAAAGTCACAGGATCGATAAATTGGGTTGGAAAACATCCCATTCACTCCTTTGCTTAATGTTTGCGTGCGCGCACTTATGTGCTTCTTTGCATGTACACTTGTATATATAGAAAGTGTTAATTGAGTTGTGATTGCCATTGTGTGCCTCATCGGGGGATGTACAAGACCCCCCTCACCCTTCCTATGTCACTGTGAGAGTGTACCTGCAACACGTCGAGCTGACAGACGTTTCATTTCCCTCTCACTTGATAATTACCGCAATACAAACTCAATTAAAAGCAGGCAGCTCAATAAGGAAGGTGAATTAAAATGTGAATAAAAATGCAGATCTGGGAATACATATTTTTTGAAGATGAACCCTAAAGACTGGAAGTTTTACCCAAATGAAGAAAGGTATGTTTTATTTTTGTGCCTCTGGAGACTTTTTTTTTTTTAAGAAACTTGTTTTGTCAGGTTTTAATAATGAGGTCTTTTTTTTTTTAAAGGTGTGGTGGTTTTGCAGCTTTCTAGATATCAACCAGTGTTCAATACAATGAAATGAGTGCTTTTAAAAAACTCATTGAGCAAACACTCTATTAGAAGCACAGCTCTGATGTTAGTTTAACAGCGACCAGTTAAGTGTCATGAAACAACATCACACACGGTGAGTAAAAGTGTTAAATAAACTCCATTCTTCTGTATTTCAAACATTTGCCCAGGAAAAGTGAGTTGTTTTTTTTTTTTCCTTTTTTTTTATATCTTCTATTAAACTCAATTACTTCCTGCATGAACTTGGCCTTGATGGAAAAGGGCCCCATAATTCAGTTCTGGAGTGAAAAAGAAACATTGCAACATGCTCGTTTTTGGAGGAAGAAACTTTTAATACCAGCAACTCTTAATGACGGCACTGCAATTAGAGTGGCTGCATTTTTTGCTCTAGCCGCGAGTCAAAGGAAAACAAATAAAGCAGCTCGATTTAGAAACCTTATTAGACTTTGAGTCCCTGAGCAATTAAAGTATTACAGCTGAAGTGCTTCTGTGAACCCACCGATGGAAAGCATTTATAGGTGGTCTCTACTTTACTGGTGGTCTGTAACTGGATGGGCTTGTTTTTTTTCTTATTTGTGCCATTCAGCGCTGCAGACGCTTGAGTGTTTATATGTAAGCATGTTGTGAAAAGGTATTGGACAATGAAAGCTCTTGAAATTACAGTGTCTGTCAAGGGCAAATTATACATGCACAAACTTTTATGGCCTCTGCTTGTTTTTCATCCATATATTATGGCACAGCTATCATGATGCATGTTGTTGATTTAAACAAAATGTAATTATTTAGGACTTAATTCTGACAAGAAAATGATTAAAATGAAACACATCTCATTTATTTTATCGCTCATTCTTTAATCTCTTTGCTGCGGCATTTGCCCCACGCAGTGTCTAAATTGGCTTGGCTGTGATGATGCCCTTTGCAATACAATCTCTCCAATTTGATGCCTTATCAAATTACTAACCCAGAGGAAATTATTGGTATCATCTTTGTCAAGGCATTGATGTAGTTTCACTTAGCCTGAAACACTAAGGTCCTAATTGAATGATTAGATTCCTTTAGATTTTCTATCCATCTTTATACTAATTACAATTGAAGAGGAAAACCAGTTGCCCTGTATGTCAATTTAACAAATAAAACCAGGTAAAGATTAAACAAAATGTGTTTCAGTTACACTAAATTCAATGATGCATTAATATAAATTGCCATAATTGGAGAAGTTCATCTTCTTATATATTCTTTATTCTAATGACTTGTCATACATCTGAAAATGTTGGAGCAAAGTAATAATAGACTAAAAACTGATATGCCACTAGGGGGGGTGGTGATGCTTTTTGGGGCAGAGCAAGCGCATGGTTTGCACTGAAAATGCAATCAAATCTTATTCCTCATTCACACATACATACTCTGAAACAGAGACTGAGGAGTAAAACAGAGAGAAAAAAAGTCGACGGATGTGATCACATGACTGCTCGTCTTACAGCAACAGCTCTGTCTCAGTTAATGCAGGTGTAGTCTCACCCTCTGCCTGCTAATAGCATAATCCCCGTGCGATGACCTCTTCATCTCGGGCCACTTCTGACACCTCCAGCTCAGCCACCTCTGCCCTGGTTCCTCCCCTCTGATCACTCAGCGAGAGTCCGCCACCATAATTGACTAATGACCCCATATCAATACTTGGCTGTGGTCACAGGCTTTCAGTACTGTTGTAATTTAAAGTGGATTAGTGTTCGCCTCAGCACGTTTCTTTTGGCAGCCAGCCAGTGGGACATGCTTTTGATAACAGGTTCCTTCTTGCTGGAGTCTATGTGTGTGTTTCCAGAGTAAGTGTGTGCATGTGGGTGTGTGACTAGATGTCAGTCTGTGCTCATTTGAACTACATAAGCTGCCCATTGCCCCACAAGACTTAGACACCAAAACAGAGAGAATAAAAAAGGCTGCAATATTTTTTCATGAGAAAACAGGAAAAGACACATTCATAGTCACAGGTTGACTAACTCACTGTTGGAGCCTGTGTCTGAAATGCAGAGGTCCCAGGCAGTGTGTTTTTTTTGTTTTTTTTTCTATCACTCCTGCACTATGCAAAAACAATTTTGAATACCAGCACATTTAGAAAAGACTGCTTGATTTTTAAGACTGCTGACACTGGATCAAAGTAACATTAATCCATTAACCCAAAGGCCTTGCTTGCCTCCTAAGCCATAAGGGTTTCCTGGAAAACATGAAACTGTCCACTAAAACCTTTGACATCACAGCTTCTAAGGAAAAAGCAAACATGTGTGAATATTTTTAAAATTATGTCATGCAAGGCTTGTCAAGTAAAAGCATTCATGTTTCATTAGGTAACAATATAAAGAACTTTTATATCATCCCTTGCAAAGCATTTTTGCTGGTGATCCTTCCCATCAGGTATAATGGAGACAACCATTGTGCGTATCTATATTTATATATTTTTTTTAGTTACCACTTGAAAGTCTGATTGGCTGCTAAATCAGCAAATAGAAATAATGCAACTGAATTCTTGTTTGATGTACGTGTCTAAACCCCAAAAAATGTTGACAGAATTCCTTTTTTATGTCTTCACTGCTGTGTATGATCAGACACAACCACGTCCAGACTTGTCAGGACACACCGTCTGCCTCTCTGCTGCACTAAACAAACCATACAGCTGAACTATGGCAGTGCTGAGACACACAGTCTGAAAGACAAACAGGAAAAAAAGACTCTGACCGTGTCTTACCTTGTCCCTGCGCCACACTCTTTATGCAGAGTGCACTGGCAGTGTTTATCTCGCTTGCTGGTGGAATGTTTGTGTTACTGAACGCTACGCTGATCGAGTTCAAATCACGGAAGGATAATTAAAACATGTTGATCCCTTCAGTCATGGGAAAGGGGCAGATTTGTTAATGATACACTTACCACATTTGTGGCCTGCGTGCAGAGCTGAGAAATGGCAATATTGCTTGAAATCATTGGCTAGATTGTCATTTACCTGCAGGCCCGTGCCAGTGTGAGTGGTCTTTCATGTAAATGAATTTGTCTAGAGAATGAGAGAAATGAGAGACAGAGGGAGGCGTGCGAGATAGAATTAATAGCTTCAGGTCATGGGGATAATGATTTCTTCATGGACCTAGTCAGAGTCAAATGGCCTGGGCTTCTCTTTGGTTCTTTGAGAGGGGGAGTGAATGAAAGGGTGAACATTACATTAAACAGGGGCATTTACTGAATATGTAAATGCATTTGCTTTTACGACAGGGTCTACATGCCAATAACGCTTCCAAATGACCCACTTTGTATTCACTCAATGCAAATTTGCCACCGCATCATTAGATCTTGTTGATTGAGTGGTGCGCCCATATGTTAAACAAAAGAACACATCATTTGCTTATTATATCAAAATATTATGACAAGTAGGGATGAAACTTTCTTTCTGTTTTTATTCTTCTAACAAATCCAACCCGGTTTATCTTGTAAAGTTCAAATGGTTTAATCACAATTCAGAGCCAAAACTTTCAAAACAGTTAGACCCTCTAGCATTAACTATGCGCTACCACAAATAAAAGTGCAGGTGTTCACACACACAAACACGCACACACACACACTCCCACACCCCAAACGGATTCAAAACAGTGTCAAAAGCTACTGCTGGTCAATGCCTTTGCACGTCTTTTGTGAAGGGGGCAACTCTTTACAGAGTAAACGATCATGGACACATGTGAACATAAAAGGCGTACCTTACACCCCCACTACCACATGCTGGAAAGACCCCTGTGGGGGTGTGAGCGAGACTGAGAGTGAGTGAGAGACAGAGGAGGGGACCAAGGAAGAGGGACCAGGCCGGGGCCTAATGGTGAGAACAGTGCAGAGGTGAAGCCTTCTTTTTGTACGTCTCAGATAAAGGAGGCTTTTGAGAGGCAGAGCCTGTTTTTGTTCTGCACAGTGCCATCGTAGCTGCTGGCCATGCTTGTCCTGGTCTGTGTTGGGTTTTTTTTTTTTTTCTTTCTTTTTTGGAGAGGGGGGGGGGTGACAGAGTTACTTGCTCCAGGGAAAGAAATATGCAACTGTGAGGGTGTTGGAAGGAGGACAACGTATCATCTGTCTATGAACAAGAAAAAAAAAAGTAAGAAAAGGAGGAGTGAGAGAATAAGATGGGGCAATAGAAAGAAACAGATGGACCAAGGGTAGAAAGTGAGACTGAGAAAGGGAAAAAAGGAGAGGTGTGAAGGTGCTTTATGGGGTGCTTAATGGTTCATGTATCCAATCTGCTGTCATCTCAGGACATTTGTTCTGATGTGAGCAACTAAATACTCCTGGCTTTTACTTCCACGATTATCCACAAGATGCTTCATTTCTCAATTAATGAAAAAAAAAAAAAAAGAAAAAGAAAAGATTAAGCGACTCTTCTCCCTGTGACAATGACCTATTCAACATGACTGAGAGACAGCTTCAGGCAGCTAGCAGTGAACTCTCCGTACTCCCTGACCTGTCTGACCCATCCAACAGTTCCACTTCCACAGACCTGCTCTGAGTGATGTGCCTCCAGGAACCTTAAATTGCCCTTTGTCTCTCCAGCAGACGGGTACTAAAATCAGCTATTCCATCACTGATATCTGATCTTTATATGAAATCTGATGGTGAGAGCGGTGCATTCTTACCAGCCGAACCACAGCATCAACTTACAAGTCATGACACCTCTAACCTTGAAAAGAGATGCACAACTTCTATTTTTTTTTAACAAAACCTATACAAAAACTGAACTGAACTGAACTAAAACTGACTAAAATATATTTGTATATATTCCTAACTGGCTTTAAATAAACCATTTCTACAGTAAAACTGTAGAAATTACATTCCAAGTAAACATTAACACATTGTTGCGAGTCCTATCCTTCATTAACCTATACATTATACTACAGGGGGAAAAAACAGATCCTTCATGGATTTTGCAGTTGAATGACAAAAATCTTATTTTTTTCCTTTTTTTTTTCTTTTGGCTTTTAACTTTTTTTTTTTTGCCAAACCTCTAAGTTCCAAAAACATCCATTAAGCTGTGAGGGAGTGTTGGTCTGTTGAGCTTATTGTAATTGATGGGATCACATGAGATTTCAAAATCGCGAGTAGGATTGCTCTGCAGACATGGAATTAAGTAATGAGATGACTGTAAAACTGGCTGCTCTCAAGCAGTAGGTATATTGTAACTCATCCAATTTAAACTGTAAACTAAATAAACATTTATATCTTTCATTAAAATTGTGAATACAGCATCTTACTTGAAATGATACCTTAAATTGTCTTAAATTAGTTTTTTTATGACTAAAATATGAAGAGAAGCAAATGCTGTGAACTGAGAAATGCTTCGTTATCAATCTAATTCTGCGTGTGTATGCATTAGGGAAAAGACAGAAAAACTCTACATCTATTCATTCCTGGAGTGCCTGGAATTCCTGGAGTTGAGCCCTCGCAGAACAATCCTCTGGCATAGCCAACCTCAAATTTTGGAGGAAAATAATTTGGATAAAAATTTAGCGGGTTCTTCTTTTGCCCATGCTCCAACTCTCTAATGAGTTTCATGAAATGCAGCATCAGTTTTGGGTTCATTTTACTGATAGATAAGAAAATACATGCACAAACAAACAAACAAAAAACAATTTTGGCACAAATCTCAGTCCCCACCTACTCTCTCTTTCCTGTGCAAAAATGCCCTCTGTGATTAAATAGCTTCTACATCTCATTTCTGGATCATCACAAATCTGACCAAGTGATGCTGAAAGCACAGTGAATGTGATGTTTTTTTTTTTTTTAGACCACTTGGGGGTGGGGGGGGGCGGACAATTACCCTCCAAATGAAAAGTGAGATCACCAGAGTAAGAATCGGCAACGCTAATTGGTCCACAATGTGTTTTTCCAGATTTTACATGGCAGTATATCACAGTTTGATATATTGTTACACGGCCAATTAACATCTCAGTGCTCAGTCAGCCACGGAGCTCAGGTCAGGGGTCATGTTCGCTGTAGTGTAAGGCAGAGTGAGACAAAGGCAGAGGCAGCCCCACAAAATACTCGGGAAGGAAACAGAGTCATTGAATTGTAATGAATCAAAAATAGCAGGATCCTATAAACTAGACTCAGTACCTGTGAACATAAAAGGGCAGATGACATCAAAATCTAGATATGCCCTTGATTATGTGCTCATATGCTGACTTCCTCAAGTAATTGCTGATCTTCCTCTTGATAGTATATCCATATAGTGTAAATCTTCCTCAGGAAGACAAATGCACACAGTCATCTGTAAAAGGCAAATCAGCTCTAATAATAGCTTTTATTTGAACACTAATTGCCATAATCCATAAACCATCCTTAGAGATTACATCATCTAAAGGTTGTCAAGTATCATACATGTATAATAAGGGTTCAAATCAGCTAATAACCTCTGACAAAGTATATAAATTGATTGAATAACTCCTCTTTCAAAGAAGCTATTCTGTGGATCAGCATGGACATGCAGAGAGGGAGGAAAAAGGCCAATTATGCTGGGCCTCTGAAGTGAGCGCTGTCTCGTGTGTAACTGTATGTGTCTGGTTACGCAGTCTTACAGCCATGTAGCTGTGCTCATTTGGCATTAGTTACGACTATACAGTGAAAACATTATAATCCAGCAAACATGGTTTAATAGTCCTGATTTCACGCCACCAGCCCTCGCTCTCATAACCGGCAGGACCTTCTATTAGCCTGCCCGTGTGTTTACATTCCAGGGGTCTGTTCACAAATGATTTAAATGTATTTTTTTCCACCTGTGGTTATTTATCACACGTAAAATGGGTTGGGACACCATGATGTATGCTATCAGCAGTGACAATGATAACCAGGACAATAATTGCACAACGCTCGGCTCATCCATCACAGTCACTTATCACTTAAACAATCAAGCGTAAAACAGACAGAGGCATGGAGAAGAAAGGGAAGATCCTGAACTGGGATTCTCCATTCCTTACCACAGCTAAAGAAAATCCAGTTTGGTTGCTCTCACATAGACACACATGCACACTGTAACATTATTGATGCGTTGATTTTCTCACTTGAGGCAGGATTTCCTTTAATGAAGACATTTTCATATTCAAATGTTGATTCATTCTTGAAAAGCTCAAGCATTTAAAGAATCTTACTGTCTCTGTTTCTATGTAATTAAAAATTCAAAGTGCATTGGAAAGTGTTGCTGAAACAAAAAAAAATACTCATTCTTAAAGTGCCCAAATTCTATATTATGATGAAGATTATGTACCATTGACTGAAAACCTTAGCGCAACTGTAATTGTTCAAAATGAGATTATTTGAGGGAATTCCATAACACTAGCTTTTTAATAGTTCCCATTTTTGGTTCATTTGTTTTTATTTGCCTTAATTGTATCCATTAATTTTAACATGAAATGCTTTGTAGATACATACTTCAAAACCTGGTTTCAGGTGGAGTAGTGGGATCGCCTTGACATGTCTGGGCTGCGCTGATCATGAACTTGAACCCAGATGCCCATAGACAGAGGGGAATAAACTCGAAAAGTAACATCTTGAGTGACAGAAAGAGCAAGCTTCCCCAGAAGCAAGAGGTCAGAGGTTACCTAAATACTCAGAAAGCCCTCTGGGCTGGGTTGATCCACTCTCGGGTAATGAGCCTGACACCTACTGGGACCTGCAACCTTTCAACCCCGAGCGTAAGATGCATTGGCCCGTTGGGGAAAAGAGGAATTTCAGAGGAAGCAGCTACACCTGCACAGTGAAGAGGTATATGATTTTCTTTTTTAAACCAATGAGAGACAGATCCACATTATCCTCAACAGTAGAGCGCAGAGTGACAGCGTGACCGGTGGTGAAAAATGTGGTGGAAAACTTCATGAAAAGGAAAAGTGAAGCGCAAACATCTGCAGTTTGCAAGCACCAAATTAAACACTTTACACCAGTGGTCCATTCCCTTGTTCACTGCAGTAGGATTGTGAATAAGTTTCCTTTGAACATGATAGATCATTAAAGTAATAGTGTACAGTGGTTTTGTTCTTTTTTTTGCTTAGATGTTTTTTCTCTTTAATACAAATTTCTATCCGTGTCTGTGTTTCTCCTGAGAGCAACCATTGCTCTACTTACCAGGAAATACTTTCTAGATATGCAAATTTATAGTCAGGAGAGAGCGTAAAAGTGTGTGCATGAGTGTGTATGCATGCACGTGAGGCAGAGTTGCATGGTTGAATATGTTTTAATCCTGGCAAAGAAGGAGCATTTAATTTTCATATTTGTGTCTCTGAGAACATACCTTACATGTTCTTCCTTTGTTTTTTGCACATACTTTCATACTATAGTTATTCTAAGTGGATAACATTTAAGTGATGAAATGGGTTATTTGTAAAGATTGTTGTATCTTCCCTTTTTTTTAAATTGCTGAAACCTTTATTTTGTGGATTATATCTTCAAGCACCTATATAATAATTCTTCAATCATCTTTTTGAAGCAGTATAACTTACCAATGGTTTAACTGGAAATCATTATTAAAATTTCATAATATAAACTGTAGCACCTCTTAAAATGACAAGAGATCAAGTACAGCTTTTGTTAATATGCACATGAGATGTCTGTAATATGCAGTTTATGTTTCTACGTTTAACTTGTGTCTGACTCGGAGTTCAACAGAAATGTTACTCTGGATCTTGTCAACGAGGACCACATCAGATATGACAGGTCCACTTGGCATTTCCTTCATCACATTTCCTGCTACTACTTCTTCATTTTTTTTTCTGTGCTGGAGTACAAAGATAGATTGCTGCAATGTCAGGAAAAAGTTGCGGTTGTGGAACCTTTAAAAAACTCAAATAAGATGTACTCCATAGAAAGTAAGATAAGGAAGCAAAAAAGGAAGTTCAGCACTATGAACTGCAGTGCTGCAGAAAACAATCTGCACAGCCACAAAGGGACACGAACAGTAAGGGGCACGCAGAAATACCAACGTAGGTCCTGTACGCAGGCTATATGCATAGAACCGTGAGTAAGGGTTAAGTGGCAACAGTCTCCTGGGATCTTCTCTGGCGTGAGGAATCAGCAAATAACAAATAAATTAATTAAATGTTTGGTGGTTCAATTCCTCACCTCTCACATGTGACACAAATATGGGCAAAATGACAAACTTTTCCTCTTTTCTATCAATCCAGTGAGAGACTAAAAACTACACAGACTGAGAAGTGCTACATGTCTGTGTGGACTGGTTACTAGAGCGAGAAAAGCAACATGTCAATGCAGGCCACTTGTCATGTCATAACATTCTTTTTTTTTATTGACATTTAATACATTCAATTTTTATTTAAACAATTTTATCTTCTTTCACTAGGTTTTATTTTTTTGTTCTGTGAAGCACTTTACATAAATAAAGCTGACTTGACTCGCCTTGTCAAAATTTGTAAAAATAGACAAAAATATATTAAACAAACAAACAAAAAAAGAGTGGTAGGATGATTTTCATTTAAAAAAACAAACAAACAAACAAACAAACAAAAAACTGTACCACGCAACCAACCTTTTAACGTTTTTTGAGCATCTCAGTCTTGGTGACAGAAGTGACTGCTGCATCCTTGTCACAAAGTCAATAACATGATAAACATTGTCGCTGCACTTGAGGCCCCAGTTTGCCGCTTTAGCAGCTTGGCAGTCATCACCTAACTGCCATATCACCACAAGCAGAACACAAGCAAAAAACAGAGCTTGATTGAACATAAAAACAAGTGATTAGAAATAAGAGGAAACATGTTGTATTTTTACACAAACTCTTTCTATGTGTAAAGCGAACATATGTTAGAAAATGAGCCTGTAAAGTGATTTTGTATTTCTCCCTCCTACCCCTCAATGGCTCTGGCGGTGAGTGTCATTCAAGATGTGGCCTTTCCACACTCATAAAGAACACATAAAACACACATTGTGCTCTCGTTAAGTACTTACAGAGGTGAGATTTATGTGCTGGGGTCTGGTTTTCTGAATAGGGACCAGTGCTGTCTCTAAAGTGTTTGTGATTTATGATGGAAGTGTATTGGCATGAATGCCAATGTGATTGCTTAAAGTTGGGAGATTAAGTTTGAAATGGACGAGGTGAGCGTAATTGAAAAGTCACAAGTTTATCTCAGGGCAAGTCCTAAAGCATTCACACAAGGATGCCTATTAAATTGTGGACGTTGGCATGATTATTATTAATATTTATATATTTTTGCATATTTATTTCATTTACATGGATATGACAAACAAAACACATCCTCAGGACAAAGAGGTGAAAAACTTAATTTGCTGGTGTTTTTTGCTGTCTGGCTTGGTTTATGGATCTGAAGAACTGTGCTAGGTTTAGGCATTAAAAGCTAATATATTACATTTAGGTCTTAAAAGATTTTTTGTTAGGTTCAGGTTTTAAAATAAATCCTTTTAACCCAAAAGATGATAAACACAATAAAGAGACCTCTCACTGAATTAATTTGTTGACAAAACATTTAAGGTTTAGTAAAAAAACAAAAAACAAAACAGTTGTCTGGTGTGCTCAGTTCATTATCCTTTTCAGTGACTGTGTATTTTACGGAACAGTTTCCAGTTTTTTATGAAATATAATAGCAATTAATCCCCCTCCTCTCCTTGTCATTGAAAGAGACAACACTCCCATAAGAGGTTAAATGAGTTTTTGCTCATACATATGGTCACTAAACAGTCCTTTGCTTGCATAATACCCAAAACTGTAAAACTATATAGTCTTTGCATCAGAATTCTTACTTCAGTGAGCACAGATCACCTGAGCTTTAACTCATTAAAGAAAAGAGTCTCCCTTCAACAGAAGGTGTCACTGACTTCAACAATCTATCTTTAATATGGCCGGTTACACCCGCCGATGTGGGTATCACAACATTTAAATAAAGCTGCTCACTGGAGGCAGAAGTGACTCTTGTAAAATTAATTATTGATGCCATACGGGGCTCCTCTCTGACTGGGAACAATGTAACATGCACATCTGAGCTCTTTAAAAAATCAAGGTCTCTCTTCTCGCTTTCAAGTTCTGACGGGAGTTCAGCCTCCAAGCCACAACACATTCCTTGATTGCCGGTGATGTCCAAGTCTTTCTCAGAGGCACCTCAGTCCTGTTGGGACAGAGCACGTTATTGTTGGGATACCTGCATAGTTGCATGATTGGTGTCAAATAAACACGGTGCTGAGCTGCAGTGCTAGAGGTCTTTTTACCTGTAATTATGGCATGGCTAGCTTTCTACTGTGGGACGGCTGCCAGCTTGCTTTGGCTTTTATGGGGCTTCTGGTCTTTTCTTGTGGTTGTCATGGTGCAATTAAAACTGTCTCCAATCGCTGGGTGGCAAAAGGCGCTGAGACAGACTCTTGTCTCTCTCTCACACAGACACACATGTATATATGTGTACTAGCGCACATACACACACAAACACACTGTGGAGTCTCTGGCTGGAGGCAATGGGAAAGCGTATGATATAGGAAAAACATAGTTAATTACATTTGACAGGTATCTATTAAAGTGCATTCTTAGACCTTAGAGGCCTTCACACATCTAATGGAAACACACACTCAACTGCTGCCCATGAATAATAGGGCTTCCCAGCCAAAAGCTTTGGTTTTTTTTCCCCCTTATCTCACCAACATCAAGCATCTGTCAGCGAATAGACAAATCACCACTAATCAAATCCACAAAAGTATAAACCAAGGTCTTACATTTGTATTCAGATGCTTTTTAATTAGTTATTCAGGGATTCTTTTCACTTTTGAGTGAAGACACACTTGAATCCCTCATCTGAAGAAGCACAAGCTCTCCCTTTTTATAACAGACAATAGTAGTATGATTGTAATCATGGCACTTCCCCCGATTCTGCTATTAAAGAGAGAATATATGGATTGCGAATATACTTGAATTGTGACCTGCAGGGGATATGCCCACATGCATGAGCATATGTACACACAAGTAGGCCTACATGTATGCATGTATGTGCAGTACAGTGGGGCAGTGGATTGCAAGGACAGCTATCTGTCTGTTTGGTCTGCTCAACTGTCTTTTCTCTTTTACCCTCCCTCGGACTGTCTGCCAGTCTGTCTTTTTTGCCTGGTTTGTAGGCTCGCTCTGTCTTTCCTCCCCAATCTTTACAGTTCTTTCATCTAATTTGCCTGAAGAGGAAACTCTGTCAGATCAGCTGTCCTCACAATCCAATTTAAATGTTTGATACAAAACATTGCAGGTAACAAGAAAGCAGGCGGCATTTAAAGTAACATGCATGTTCTGCAAGAAGAATTATAGACCATTTGAATGCATGTGTGTTCGATGATAATGTATGCCATCAGAAAATATAACCAAATTAACATATTTGACATTTAAATGTATCTTTACCTAAATGTGCAAGCGACATTATATGTATCTATCTATCTATCTATCTATCTATCTATCTATCTATCTATCTATCTATCTATCTATCTATCTATCTAT
>JBAMYA010000017.1:1557005-1570203 GCA_037176975.1 Arrhamphus sclerolepis
ATGACCTCTGCCATAAAGCAGATCTGTTCATCATTTAGAGTAAAAATGTATCTGTTGTTTAGACTCATCGTGACTGATAACCACACACGTACTGTAAAGTTTTTACCTTATATTGGATGCTGCGGGGTTTTCATAGTCGGCTTACCATAAATTGCTTTTGAATAAACTGCATTGAAAAAATAGAAAGTTTGCATTTCACAGATGCAGTTTGACATTTTGGGCTTGGTTGAGAATTTTATATCATAAAGTAAGACTTAAAATTACTGGCAATTCTCCCCTTCCCTTTTCTTTAACTTTTGTTAGCTTCATGCCTGTCATGTAAATAAGAGTCATATCAAACTCCTCAAGGAAGTCTGTTTTAAAGTATGTCATGGTTTATTCTTGGTTTAGATATTATGATATTATTCACTTAGTTTCCCATATTTTTATTATTCAGTTGTTTGGTGTATTCTGCTTAGTTTTGCTGCTGACTGATTATGTTGTGTTAGTCAACTTCCTAAATATTTTTTTATTCAAAAAATCCTGTGAAACACAGACTTTTTAAATTTAATTTCCTTTTTTTTACTGAGGAAGGTGCCTTTGTTTCTCATCAGATCATTGCTGTATCTCACCATGCCAGTTGAGTTTTTTTTTTTTTTGGCTTTTCCCTGCCTTAGCTGCACCTTGTAAATTCATTAAACATTTATTTTAGTTTGTCATCGTCCTGTCACCTATGTTTGAGTCCACAACTGGATCCTTCACCACCACCAAATAATATTTGATTTGACAATGCAATTACAAAGATCATTACACTTATTTAAATACTATGTAACTGCAATGGAAATAGTTGACTTCCTCTATGAGCAAACAAACTTTCCATCTTTAACTGTGTCTAATGGTAAAGGTTAGTAGGACACATAAAACTGACATTTTGTATACATTTTCAATTCTCTCTATAACTAGAAATGCATATTGTGAGGATTTGATGAAAATATTACGCTGTCAGCAATAGTTTTGCATCCTCATAGAGTTGCTTACTTGCAAAGCACCGTGTTTTTTTTGTTTGTTTGTTTGTTTGTTTTAACTATTTAAATATGAAATTATTAGAAATACTTGTATTTTGTTGATAAAATGGCAAAAATCATTAAATCTCAAATGAAATCACAATATTTTCATGGTTATTACATATATTGTCAAATACAGTGATGAATTAAATTAAACATTTGGCCTACAGCTGAATAATGAAGTGCTTTGATGTTTGCAGCCCTTTTTAAATTAAATATATTTCAGTCACATTGAGAAAGTCGTCCCCCATACACATAATCAGTTAAACCTTCAGTTTAAGTGTCACTTATTAAAATAGGCATAACATGTCTTAGATGTAAAACCGATGACAGCTGAGACTGCTCTCTCTGCTGTTGAAGTTGACGTTGTGTCATTATGGAAAGATCTCTATTGTTTGCAGTAAGGTTTGGCAAGATTCTTAAATTATTGGAAATAAAAATTGCATCATAAATACATTCATGTGCATGGGTAGAACAATAAGTTCACCATACAAATTCAGCCCAGGGGAAGACCACTGTGGGGGAAAAAAAAAACCCCACAGATTCCAACTGTTGGTTGGTTCTGAAGAGTATCTGCAGTTAACAGACTGCATAGATTTGACTGGCATGGGAGGGGGTAAGCCTCTTATAATACATCAGACATCAGGGCAAAACTACAAACTGTCAGTAAAAACAGGAAAGGATGGTTCAGATTGCATCAAGCTGGTGTTTGTAATCCATTTAAAGTGTATGTGACATGTTTAAAAATAATTAACAGTCTTGTGCCTTTCATAATTGACCTTTAAGAGGATAAATTTAGTAGGTCTTTAGTAGGCTTTTGATTCCTTTTTTTAATATTATACAGCTCTCCCTTAAAATTGACCTTAAACTTTAAAGTTTCCTACTTGTGTGTCTCCAAAACTTTACTCAGATACTTAAAAATGCTTGCTTAGTTTGGGCCCTTCTCCTTCCATTTCGGTTTATTTCTTCTGCGCATGAAACCTTTGCTCTTGGAGTTTTGTTTTTTTGCTTTCTGAATAGTATGAGAAAAAAAAAAAAAAAAACTTTATCTAAAATCCCCAAGCCCAATGAGTGCCATCTATTAAGCTGAAATTCCTGTTTCCTGCTGAGGTCTACAAGCATACATATAGTTAGTTGCTGGTGAAGTTAAGGAAATCCTGTTTTGTCACAATTATTATTAATTCATGCTGCAGAAATTACTGGATATAGGCTCAGTTTACATCTTTAGTTCCTCTGTCTTTCTGTGTTTGTTGAGTTAGGAACAGAAAATTCATATACAGCGTGGTTTGATTTGTGGCTTAGGACCTCTATGTTGACCTACGTACACTATTACGGAAAAATGAACTATAAATATGTCATGCTTTTAGAATCTGTTTATTTCCATCTTACAGAAACACCTAAACAAAGTGTGCCTGTCAAGTGGTCGGCCATCCTGACATAAACCTAAACTACAGATTTGCTTCCAAATAGAGCCAGTAATGATGATGGTATGGACTTTATAGCTTTGGGTAATTCCTGTCAGCAAGTCATATTCTGACCCCACTTAACCAGTAATCATCTGGAGGGAACTGTATGAGGTAAACAGGGTGCAACCTCAAAGAGGCAAGCACATGAGCATCATATCTGGCCCTCTGTTGGCTGGGATTTATTTATTTATTTCTCTACAAAAGATGTTTCACAGGATTTGAAAAGCCAAAATCCAGGAGCAGAAGTCTTGCGAGGTGGAGCAGAGCTGTTGTTCTTGAAAAAATAAAAATAAAAACAAGATTTCCCATATATTTCAGGCCGACATTAATGGTCACAACATGCAGACATGAGTCTAACAATTATCTTTGTGTGTATTGCATAATTAGACATTTAGAAAACTACTCTGAGCCCTCAGGTGATATCTTTTTAGATAAGAAAATAGAACCATGAAAACCAGGATGTCTGTGCAGATGTGAAGTTTAATGCACACACTGTCTGCCAAAACAGCAAAATCAAGGATAAAAAAGGACACTTTTTTTGGCAGCCCTTCATCAAAAGCATAAAGCAACGGCCACAAGGGGAGAAGTAAACAGATTAGAAAAGCTATTGACATTTCCCTGTAGCAAAGAAGGGATGTCAAATGGCAGCATGGATGATAAGGTGTACAGGCATTCAGTCCCCCCTCTCATGTTTTATGTATCTGTGATCAAAACTGATCGTGAGAGAAATTCATCAATAACAATGCCGCCAGGATGTGTGGATGACACATGCCAGTGCCCACCCCCTCTGCCACCTCACGCGCACCCCCCACCCCTCTTGCCACACTCCCTCCCATTCTACACCCTCCTTCGTTCTCCTCACCCCATCCATTTTGATTCAGGGGCCTGTTGTTCGCCCACGTCTAGGTGAGGGATTTTTACATCCCCGGCGTGCTTGGAGGAACTCCATATGGCCGGGATCAAAGGTGTTGCTGGGTGCATGGTTCTGCTTGGTTGCCAGCCACCGCCGTTAATTAGAAAACAAGATCAGAGGCGGTATTAAAATCCAATTAAGCCCGTATGAACAGATTGCCAAGTGATGTTCACTAATGCATTACTGAGCACCATGCAAATTTTAGTGGCAGCATTTGGCTTTATGTTATGTGTTTGTGTCATTAAGAGTGTGTCTGTGCGTGTGTGTGCCTGTGTGTGCCCGTGTGTGTGTTTGGCAGTGTATCTAAACGTGTGTTGAAGTGTGTCTATGCACGTGTCACTTTCTGGCTATCCAAGACTCTGTGACATTGCCTGATCTTTTCCCTGATACACACCCGTAATCTCATATAAACAATCACCAAAGCTCTGCAGAGAAACAACACCTATCCAGACAATAAGATTGGATGATATTGCTTCTTACAATTAAAGCATAATTGAGAGTGCTGAATTATTGATCCATCATAATTGAGTTCTCGTCATTTGATTTAAATGAGAAACTAATATGATGCACAGAAAATCCTGGAGATTTGGATGAATTGCCTGAGAGTATTTGAGTTTACAGGCTTTCCATTTGGTCTCTACTGGCCACTCAAAGATAAATTACAAGAGGGACAGGAGCCTTCCATTTAAATCATTTAAAAATTTCAGATAACTGTCGGCAGATAAAATTAAACCGTGTTAAGGAATTGGAGGAGGCACATTAAAATGCGTACATAAAATCATTCTGCACAATAAGTGCCAATTTAGTCCATGAGTTTCTTTCACACAGCAGACAGACAGGGCATCTGTACCAAAGTCTGACAAGTGGATGCAGCTGGTGGCCTATGGCCCGAAGCATCCACATTATCACAGACGAGGGCTGTTAATGTTGGGCTGAATAGGAGCCCCTTTTGAGATACAAAATAGCATTCTGATTAGAAAGCCAGGAAACACACATCTGAAGAGCCGGAAATTGTCACAAAGCAGAACCATGGCACATTTGGCACCGTCTCAAGCTGGGGTATAGAGTGAGATCTTAATGAAGGGGATGTGCTCAATCAAACACATTGAGATTTCTTATATAGTTTTTCAGTTTAGCATCTTCTACAGGATATGTTCTTCATTTCAGTTTTCTTCTTAATATGATTTTGTGACCGAAAAGTATGCTTACAAGCTTGACTTGGTGTGGTAAAAATATCTAATAGTCATTTTTCTGACGCTTTCCAAGAGTGTAATACATATCTTTCCTGGTTTTCCAGAGTTACCAAAATATCACCATGATCATTTTATATTTGCAGAAAAAAGAAAAAGACACTTTGAAAAAGAAAAAGCAACTAACAAGCTGTTAAACAATGACACCTGTTAAATAATACAATTATTTACACCAAATACCATATTATCAAGCTGCTGTATTGATTAGTAATCACAAAACATTACATTATTCAGTGCATTCATGCAGAGTTACAATTTAAATATATTCTGTTTCATGGGGTGAGTTAATGATTGCTATGCAGTTATGTATTTTGAAGATGGGGGTACAACTTACCCATAGAGGAATTATTATTATTATTGTTGTTGTTGTTGTTGTTGTTGTTGTTGTGAATGATGTGAAATAAAAACTTACATTTTAATAAAGTGTAAAAAGAATGAGATCTCCTGACATCTGCCGTTTCCACTTTTTAAAACTATACACACTTGCTTCATGACAGCTTCACAAAATGTTGCAGATCATTTTTGTGCAGTCAATAAATTTTGCAACATATGAGACATTGTGCCACTGTGTTGGTACCATAGCATAATGAAATCCTGAAAGAAAACAATAAACACAATGAAAATTTCCAACCAGAGAAACTACATAAGTAATTGGGTTTTGCACAGGAGTGTTAAATGTAAACTGGAGGCATAAAAAAAAAGAAACCAAAACCAAAAAGTAATTCAAATCTCCTTTGCCTAATTTCACATTCTGAAGTTATCTTGGTACAAAACCTAATTCACCTTCTGTTCCATCACTAGCTAGCAGCTGTGTATCGTTAACTTGAGATATGCTGATTGGTCGATGGGTATCCCTTGCAACGTGTTTATGACAGTGGCAGTAGAGCTACTTGGTCAACATAATGGCTGGCTTGGCTGCTTCAAGGTAAGCAGTAGGTTGCTGTTCTTACTAGTTTTTGTTGAGAAGCTGCAATTATGGTTTTGTTCTTTTTTTCCAGGGTGTTGATCCTATTCCTACTGATATGTGCAAGTAACTGCTTCCCCACAAAGAAAGGTAAAACTGAAATTATTTTCTTATCCACTCTGAAGTCTTGCTAAATTGCAGTAATGTTTTCTTGTTATTTTAGCTTTGGATCCTCACATGGGTTACAATTCAAACCCTTCCTCTGGTTCTAACTGGGAAGTACCTGCTAGGGGATTTGTGTTTGCAGAGTCTGGTTCCTCAGCTGCCTTGAATCCATCTCATCAATCTGCTCCACATGAACAGCCCAGATACATACCACCCAGTGCTCAGACTGGACCAGTACCTGCTCTTTATACCTCTGATGCATCTTTACATCTAAGATATGATGGCAGCCCTCCTGCAGGCTCAAGCTTTCAAATGTCCCCAATCCAAGGTAAAGGAACTTTTGTAGTGCAATGATTAACTTGCAATATACTTGCTATACTAACTCTCATTTATACTTCTAGACAATTGGGCAGTTCAGCCTCCTGGCCTTTATCCTGGTGGAACTTCATCTTCCAGTACTCAGAGGATTCCCTTAGAAATCAAGCCACTTGGTCCCAGCAATGCAAGTCCATTGGCCCATTCTCGTGCCACATTCCAGCCAGGTGATATCTCCTATGTGAAGAGGACATTCGACCATGGCAACTATGACTCTGAAACTGAAGAACAAAGCTTTCCTAAATACCCTGTTTTAGCAATGAACAGATTCCCTGTCAGTAGCCTGCTGCCATTGGGCCCCTTCTTAGAAAGCCTTTGGTTTCAGTATCCAAATATTGACTACTTGATGTCCAGATGGTATCCTCCAGGCACATACACACTGTCCAGCAGCAGTTTGGAGCATGGGAAGAACCAATGGCATGACACTCGCTACCCACATTATCCTGCCAGCTCTATTACTCACCATTCGCAGACCTTTGCTGACCCAGAGAGCATGGAGCAGTCCCACCAGTCTGTACAGAGTGGAAATGCTGGTTATGATCTCAGTGAAGTGACTGGATAGGGCCAACCCTACAGGTGTGTTGGCCTGCAAGGTTTTCCTCTCAAAGCAGGTAGTCTGTTGTAGCAGCACTAGAGCTCTCCAGCAGGCGGATACAGCTGAAAGTAGTCTTGACTGCTTCTGGGACACTTTTTGTTAACCAGTACTTAAACATTTTTCTTTGAAACTGGCTGCGTGTAGGTCTTGACTTCAATAAAAATGTACTTAAACATTTTTGGTGTGTTCAATGTCCAGCATAAGGATGCCAATGTATTTGCATAACTGTAGTAATATTGACTTCCATCAAGATTGTTGATGGGGACCATATGGGCAACCATGATGGAAAGTTGACATGAGCTTTGCTTTATATACAATGTTTCTGGTTTAGAAGAAACATTTAATAGGCTGTCTTTTACTCACTAGAACAATGTTCTAAAGCTAAAATGCAGGGTTGTCTCTAATGGAGGAAAGCCATCTTAAATGCTATATATGCATATTTACTCCAAATCCCCAAGTGAATTAATTTTTTTCCAATTCCTTTTACGTTTGCGTTTCTTTTTCAGAAGCAATGTGACAACAGGATGAGACCATCACTGGAGCAAATAAAATTATATGAACTGGTTTCTGGTGCTAGCTTAATATGTGAGGCCAATGGTTTAAACAATTAGCTGTGTAGCTCACTTTTGTTTCAGTCAAGCTCACAACTGCATTATCACACCAATTAGCAGAGGGGACATGCTGTTTGTTGAATCAAGTTAGTCGTACTGCAGCTGAGTTATTTTCTGGTGACATTTGTGAAATAAAAGTTTGTGCACACTGATAAATCAGTTGGTAAGAAATTGACCCATTGTGTCTTTTGACAAATCAGAAATGTAAAACAGAGAAAATATTTGTTAAAGACAAAATCCAAGGAGGAAGTGATACAAAAACAAATATATTTGCAAATATATTACATATAATTGAAACCATACATTGAAAAGGGAAAATGAAAACACAATTTTAGGTGAAATGCACAAAAAAATAAAAATAAACCAGTATTGTCATTGAGGTAAAATTTTATTGCATTACAGATAGCCTAAATAATTGACATTTGTGGTATTATTGGGTTAATAATTCATAAAACTGAGTTATTTTGTATTTGTTGTGGATTTTAAAAGTTGAAGCTCCCACTCAACACAAAATGAGAGTAAAAAAAAGAAAAAGTTCACCGAACGTTATCTTTTTGTGATGAGTCACAAGTAAAAATGTAAAGTTATTAAATTCTTTAAGACATAAATATTGGTCAGGAAGTGCAAAATTGAATTATGAAATAGAGAGATCTTGCCACTTAGTAATATAACCACCTTTGGTTAAAAATAAATAAATATATATATATATATATATATTTGTATATATATATATATATATATATATATATATATTGTTCCTTGTACCAACACTGTATAGGTTGCTAAGAAATAAGAATTTTTGTATCTTTTGTGTAAAATTTTTCAGTTTTCCTGAGACGTGAAAGACTTTTTTTTTTTTTCTTACATAAGTACGTTTCAGATCCTGTACTTTATTACGTTTACTTTTACCAGAGTCTTTATCAGATTAGTATCTGTACTTCAACTTAAGTATAGAATGTGAGTACGTTTGAAACCTCCGGAGTGCTCCCCCAGTGGACCAAAGCGGTATTACAGGACGTGATGGCCCGTCACCGTTTTGTCATCACAGCACATCTATGTGACCCCCATGTGGTCAGAAGTGGTATTGCTCATCAAACATCAATGTCAAATCAGTAATATTTTGTAAATGCATATAAATTTCTTTACGATATTAAAGCTATCAGGACTAATATGAGCGGCTGAAGTTTACAACAAAATGAAAACATTTCAGAAAACACATTTGTTCTCGTCCGTGGACCTGTGGAAGTGTTGCACTTTAACACAGTTCACATATTTTTGTGCGTTACAAGTCATTCTACCTGGACATGGTTGAAGAAATTTGGGGACTAAATCTTTTTCTGTGTTTTCACATTATGGAAATAAAATCCTGCACAAACTCAGGTTCTTATTGTTTGCATCTTTTTCCATGAAACAAAGCTGTGGTTAGAATATAAAATGATATATAGTGTACTCTATGAAAATCCACGACACAAACAGATTATCATCGTGTGTGACTCACAAATCTTTTTGTTTGTTTGTTTGTTAAATAAATATTCTGATATGGTCATCCTGAAAGAACAAATTTCCCATAAACGCCAAAGGCTGTGACTAAATCAGATAATTCAGCAAAAATATTTGCACAATCAAAATCAGGACATGGTGTTAAGTTACTCTTTATAGATTTCTACCCAAGTTCTCAATTTCATCCCCAGATCCAATCTAGCGTTGACGTTTTAAACTCAGCCGAGAGTCTAAAATTATTGGTCTCAACCTGGAAGTTTTTCTTTTGAGGGTGAAATTGAATAAAACTTGGTTATGTATCATCAAGGACTCTTCCTGCTGCTCCCCTCATCTTTTTCTTTTTATTGCACTGACATCATTAGAGCTCAGTATAGTAGCATATACTCTCTAAATAAAAATACAGACATTTTCTGACTATTGTGGCTATATTAGATTATCTATGGCTTACCGTATACTGCTAGCAAATACAGCATTTCTAGTGCACAAGTTCACCACGGTGCCATGCACGTCTACTTCTTGTAACAGGAAACTGTCACTCCAGAGGAGCCGTATGTCAAAGTACATCTCAGCTACAGGGGAATGATTTGACAAACATATGAGAATGTTGGATTTAACGTCCGTTGTTTTGTTTTTTCCAAAAAAAAGTCAATGTTGAGTTAACTTCTTTCATTTGTCAAAGGCAGTGAGCAAAGCCTGTCACAGTGATGCATAGAAACGGCAGCACATCATGTTCCTCTACAGGATAAATATTGTAAATAAATATAAGAAGCAAAGGCCACAAAGCGAGCTTAATCTGTCTTCAGCACTCAGGAGGCTTGAGGAGTCTTGGACTGGTTGTTACTGGAACCAGCAGGATTTTCCTGTGAAGTCTCCAGGTTTGACTGGTTTATTTACATTATTATATAAGTCTGTATAATTTAAATGATTGCAAATTTCGGTAGAAAACTGCAACACAAACACACACACACACATACAAAATAAAAATAAAAATCAGGAATAAACCTAAACCCTTCTAGGTTTATATTGTGGTTATTTCTTATTTGGGTTGCAATTTGCACACACACACACACACACAAATAAATATATTTTTTAAAAATCTAAAGAAGTCTGTTCTTTACTTTCATCAGTGTGTCCATAATTATCTCCCTGAAGTTAACGTTTTACTACATATGACTCTGTCTGACAAACCTTCAGAACAAAAAAAAAAAAGAAATTGACAGAAATTAACTATGTGCAAAATTGCTGACATCTAATTCTCACCTTTTTAAAATAAATGAATAAAAAATGAATAGGGCTGACTTGCTGATCGAATGATCTTTTCAGTTCTAGAGTTCTGGTTAGTTTGTGCAAGCTGAACGTCCCCCGAATCAGATTTGATCTGAATCGGCTCGGACGGTTAACCCGACTGAGTGGACGCCTCATGCAGCCGCCGCAGGTCTGATTCTCGGCTTGTGGCCTTTTGCTCTGCGTCTTCCCCCTCTCTGCCCGCATTTCCTGTAAAACTGCTTCCAAAAAAGACCACTAAAGCCATAAAAACAAACAAAAAACCCAGATGGTGATAGATGGGACAGATGAGGTCAGACGGAGTCTCCATGGACTGAGTAGTGAAAGTAGGAAGTGCACGGAGGAGAACCTGGAGAAGTGAAGCTTATCTGAGGATCAAGTGTTCATAGGGGGAAAAATGGTGAAGGAGAGAGTGCAGGAAGGGTGCATGAAGAGCGTCTTGAGGTATTTGTGATAGAAAAGCAGCAGCGAGAGTAAAGAGAAACGTTCACACAACAGCAGCGATGTGATCAAGAGGGAGGAAGTCGAGCTTGAGATGTAAGATCTTCTTTGGAAGTGATGAGGACGAACAGCGAGCACATCGGAGAAAGAGCCGCTAGAATGAGATGGTTTGGGACGTGTGAAGAGGAGGAAGAGTGAAGAAACTGGAGCTGGACAAAAAAAGGGAAGACCAAAGAAAGAGGATGTGACTGGTTGGTAGGACAGAGGAAAATGTACGGAAACAAATCGTCTTCCATCATACGGCAGTCCCCTTGTGGTAAACTAATTTGGCAAAGCTAAGAATGTTTCTGGTGAGTCATCGGCTAACCAGATACTGTAGATGTACTACAATAAATCTACCCTGAATCCCTCCTGACAACCTTCATTCAAATGTGCTGATACTTGGATTGAAGATTTCTGTTGTACAAACTAAACTATATAGAGATATAAAGATTATGTGCAGGAAATCTGATGATGTCACACTCTTCAAGCATCCTGTAGCCTCCTCCGCCAAACTTGTTTCATTTTAAACCTTTCACCTCAACAAATGTCATAAAAATGTTCTCAGATACAGTTGTAGCTATCGCTTTCTCGGCTCAGTCGCCGACTGGTTATCTAATCGCCAGTCGGGTGTTAAGTGAATGACAGTCAGAGTTACATTATTGATAGCGTTGTCTGGTGTGTTAATGATTGGAGCTTCAGACAGTTCTCATTTGGAGGTACCGTCAAAATCAAGGTTGGGACGAGTCGGAGTGAAAGGAATCAGAAATGGAGTATCAGAGATCTTGAAGTTGACCTCTGCAACCCCACACTTACAGTCACAGGAAAAAAGGGTGTTCCTGGTCTTAATATTAGTTAACTACAACCTCAGTAGCACAACACATTCAAATATTACACCGCATCATCATTTACTACATTATGTTAAGTTGTACCCAGCAGCTCATAATCAAACACACTTGACTAACCGTAACAAAGGAAAATCAGAATTTATACAGTTTGCTGGTCCAGAGCGATCAAGCGGATATTAACACAATGCTAAGGAGGGAAGACATCAGCAATGCGAGAGCTATAAGGCCAGGGAGAATGTTTTCACAAGTGTGAAACATTCAAGACTGTTGCCAATCTGTCCAGAAGTGGACATCCTAGCAAGGTCACCTCAAGTAATGCTCAGAAAGGTTTCAGGAAAAACAAAACAAACAACACATGAACTAAACCTCAGACCCTACAGGCCTCGGTTAGTTGGCTGAATAAAGGTCACGGCAGCACAATTAGAATATGACTTGTTTAAAAAGTTTCCTTTCTCAACAAAGAGCAAGAAAAGCTCCACCTGAACAAGACTTCCGGTACAATTTATTTTATTAGATAGCTAGATGAGGCCTAAGTGGAGATATCTGGCCATAATTCACAGCTCCAAGTTTGTTAAAACCCAAAAGCAGCCTGCTTGCACAAACACCTCATATCAACCATCTATTGCCAAACAGGTGATGATTTAGCAGCCTGGACCTGGACACCTTAAAACCATTCAGTGGACCATGAACTCCTCTGTATACCAGAAATTTCTTCAGCCAAATGTGAAACCATCTGTCCGACAAATGAAACCCGGCTGAAACTGGGTCACGCAACAAGGACGATGATCCCAAAAAGATAAAATCTACAACAGAATGGTGGAAAAATAAAAGGATCAATATGTTGCAACGGTCCAGTCAAAGTCCAAACTTCAATCTGATTAAGGTGCTGAAGTGGGACCTTAAGAGAACTGCACATAAACAAATTTCTGCAAACATCAATGAACTGGAACTAAGTTGTAAAGAGGAGTGGGCCAACGTTACTCCACAAAAACCTGAGACTGATGACGTCCTACAGAAAACATTAACTTCAAGTTATTGCTGCTAAAGATGGTTTTACAAGATAATCAATCCTGGGACATTCCTTAATTTTTCCATACCTAACTTTCTGCATTTTATCTATTTTTTGTTCATTACACAATGACACTGTGTGATAAATTACATGTTGTTCACCTGAGGTTGTGTTTATCTAAGTTTTTTTGGGTATGATATTCAGAAGAATGTAGAACTGAAAGAGGTAGAAATGTATATTTTCACATGACTGAATATCTCTAAAGCCTGATTTATGCTTCTGCGTAGCAAATATGCCCGTATACTGTCATTTGAATTTATGTCTGTGTCACTCTTTAATTCAAGCACCAACCACTAGGTGGCAGTGTGTGTTATTTTTCTGCAGCGCTGCAACACATAGTTACTTTTTGTTTACTTCCTGTATGTAGCTCACACATAGCGACAGAGAAAATAAAGTATATTTTACATGAACTGGAGCTGATAAATGCTGAAGATCAGTCGTTTTACAGACATTGCAGCAAACTATGATTCCGCCCGACTTGAAAACTACAAAGAAGAAATAGCGTCAGGAAATTTGAAAATTAGCAAATCTACCAACCACATTTCTTGCAGTACCTACATTTGGAGAGAGGTGCACATTGTTGCTAGATGTACAATAATTATAGTATTTGTCCGATAATTTTGAACTCTGTACAATGTACGATCAATATTTGAAAAGAAAACCCAAATATACCGTAATTTCACAATGCCTGTAAA
>JBAMYA010000017.1:1600141-1611353 GCA_037176975.1 Arrhamphus sclerolepis
CCCCCCCCCCCCCCCCCCCCCCCCCCCCCCCCCCCCCCCCCCCCCCCCCCCCCCCCCCCCCCCCCCCCCCCCTCACTGACGTGATGACATGCATCATTCTTCACAGACACTCCGTGTGCACAGACGCGTATGCAAATTCACACAAGGAGTTCACGTATATATTACCATACTCTGACAAAGCCCACACGTAAACACTCATACTGCATGCATCAGCAGGAGAATCTCATGGAAAAAAAGAAGAAAAAAAAAACGGAAGAAGAAGGGGGACCATTTTTCACTGACTCTACGCCGTGCACTCTTGTGCGTGTGTTAGTGCATTTGTGTGAGCATGCTTGCACCTTTTGGGGTTAAATCTGCTAGCCTTGCAGCATGTTTGCAGTTTAAGCAAGCAGGCTGACAGACAAAGAGCCCAGACAGGATGTTATAAAACACAGCCAGGTGAAGAGAAAAAAAAAAACTGGAGAGGATTGGTGTTAAGCATGTGTGTATACGCGGAGCGCAAGCATTTCACACTTTATTCGTACTTGTACAAGAAAGAGTGTGTTCTGCATGTCTGATGCGCGTTCCTACTTCCTTCAGATTTTTGCAAATATTTTTATATTTGTGGTATGCCTCAAAGCTCCTTAAGGACTTATGCAGGCTAGTGTTTTCATGTATATGTGTGTGTGTAATGCGCCAGTGAGTGTGTCTGTGAGTGTGAGTGCCTCTAACACTTTGGACTTAATTAGTCCTAATAATGTAATCTAATTTAGTTGAAACTTGAAACTGCCTTGAGTGGCAATCTAATGTGTTGAACAAAGCTCTCCTCCTCTCTTTCATTTGGGGCTTCCAGTGCTTTCATGTCCTGTTCTCTTAGTGATAAGACTGTCTGTTTGAATGACTAACTGACTGCGGCTCTAACAGGCTGACTCACTCATCAACTCTGCCTGAATGTTTTTCCTCTGACCAGTCTAACTGGCAAAATACAACATAATGCAATGAGTCTTTTTTTTTTTTTTTTCCAAACAATATTTTGCCTCTGTGTTTCTGCCAGAGCTGTTGAAAGGATTTTAAATTTCCCAAGTCTAAACAGGAAAAACAGATAATTAACAAAAGCCATATTCTTATTGATGGATAGTCAAACATTATTTTTATTATCAATATGTTTACGTGCTGAGAGAAATCTTGAAAAATGCTCTTGCGTGTTGCTTTCACTCTCTTAAATCAACAGTGACATCCAGAACTGTGCTTTCACTTATTGTTTCTCATCGCCTTTTACAGATATTTCATCGCAGTGATAAACGATGGCCACCCACAGACACTGTGCACATGATTTCTGCTGCGGTGGCAAAAGATGTTTTTTTTTTTTACCAGCTTTTGCACTCAAATCAATAAAATGTTCAAATTCCTGATGTGCATACATTTTGCAAGACATTTGGTCTGTCTCACATGCGAGCTTTGTCCGCTGGAAGAAACTAAACTATAGAACTTTTCTGTGTTTTGGCAGTTTTTCTTGTTCCTAATGTGTCCACGGATTATTCTGCTTAGATATTTCAGGATGAGAAAGTGTGCTCAGGTGCAGTAGTGCTTTGTATATTTTAACCACCCAGTGAACCCAATTGGGCATTTTTCTAAAATCACAGTGCAAATGTGATGGATGTATTTCATATGGAATTTAAACAACAAAGGCCTCTTCTTTTCTTCCTAAATCTGATCATGACATGAGTGCAACACAGTGTTGACCACTTTAACCATATAATTTTTGTGTGTGATTTTGGCTTGTAAGTTTTACAAAGCCGTCGTCTTCCTTCCTCTAACCGAGCCTCCCATTAGTCTTCTGGAGCTTGCGTAATCCAGGATAGCCTTCCCAGCTCTTGGGTGCAATGATGACTGTCTTCTCTGATAACCCCAACCCCCCACCCCCCACCCCCAACACAACCATGCACACCACCCCTTCCCACCATCCACCTCCCTTTTCCCCTTCCCCTCGTAGCCAGATGATCGGCCTTGGTGCTTTATTAATCCCCTTCTCCTCACCATGCACGCAGATGAATTTTAATCAGCCTTCTTAACCTCTTCATATGCTGCAGGATTTCTTTACAAACGCTCAGGCACGTCATGTGCACTTAAAAGAAAAAAAGCAAGAAAGAAAGAGAAAGAGAAAACACACAAATGTATACACACACAGACACACACATTCTGGAGGCAGCTCCACTATCACCTTCTTCCTCGCCTTTCACAATTGGTTGCAGCTGAAGAAGTCCTTCAGGCCTTTGAGTGTGTGTGTGTGTGTTATTTATTTTCTTTTTTTTTTGCTATGTTTGTAGTGTGATGTTTTAGTCTGGCTGGAGCAAAATAGACACACACGGTTCTCTAATAAAATCATCTCAGGCTACATTAATCCCACCTAAAGGCCACTATCAAAATAACAAACAGCTGGGATTCTTTAAAGAGAGCTATCTTTCTCAGACAGGTGAGAGAAGTGTCAGTGCTTGTTTGTACGCATGCCTGTGTGTGTTCAAGTACGCCTATGTGCTTCGATGCAGCTTATAGAGCTCACTTCAAACCTGCATGTTTAGAATAAGGATGCTTATTGATTCTAACTGCAGTGCACAGTGTGTGGATGTCTCTGTACCTCCTCTTTCCTGTTTGGGGCAAATCCCCTTGGCCGGCGTCAGCCTCCTCTCCTCATCTTCTTCTCCTCCAGGGGTCACCTGTATGCCAACCTCCACCGGGATGGACCCTCTACCCAGCTCCAGAGACCTGGCCCTTGGAGAGATAGGAATGCCCATGATCCCACCAGCCTCCCCAGGCTTGGAGAAGGACCGCAGGCCACCACCGGGTCCCCGGCACAGACGGCGCTTGTGCTCGATGAAAACCAGGATGTCACCAAGAGGGAAGTTGGTCTGGCACTGACCACAGGTCAACAGGTCATGTTCTCCGGGTCCCACCCTCCGAGGGCTGATGGTGGACAGCTCTGGAGATGGAGAACCCGTCCCTGGGTCATGATTGGCTTCAGCTACAAAGGGGACAAGAAGAAAACATGTCAATTGATTTATCAAAGACAGAAAAGAGGATGGACAATGAGATACACTGGTATGAGGAAATGCAAACAGGTAGGTTTAGTAATGCCTGAACCCATTATGTAAAAGTTATCCCTCCCAAAGATACGAAGTGATCATAACAGTCATGAGTGTGACACTTTCATGTCATGAAACGTCGCCGCTGCAAAACCTACTTTGCCTAGGTAAACACCTGTGCAGCCTATCTGTGAGAGATCTGCGTGGGTGGGAACCAGCACTTACACTACATGTTTGTGTGTGTGTCTCCGTGTGTTTTTGTGTTTGTGTGGCCAGGAAGCGATTCATCTCAGAGTGCAGGCTGGGTTTCCGGTGAGGGCCTTTGCTGCACTGAGCTGTCACAGCTAGATGGCTGCCTTCGCCACGTGGGAGCCTCAGCCTATGCAGAACAAAGTGTAGCGTAACGGAGACCACATCCACCAGTATGTGTGTGTGTGTGTTTGTGTGCGTGTGTGTGTGTATGCCTTCATTTTCGTGTGTATTATAGAATGAGACAGGGAGAGAAAACTTGAGGAGGGAAAACAGTGTGCACATGAACGGATCAGGACTCAGGTGAGTTTGAACAGTGTATTCTCCACAGACAGAAAATCTATAAAGCTAAACCTGGGGTCCTGTTAAGAGAGTAAATCTCATTCTTCACAGATCTGACACGGTCATTAATAACCATTACACATTCTTTACCCCCTTCCTCCCCTATGGCATAGACTCTGTCCCTCAGCTTAACATAAATCCCTCATGGACAGCCTCTGTGTTTTTTTTAACACTACCCTGATGTACCAGTATGAAAATGTGTCCTCTGCCTAAGAGCCCAGAGGAAACAAGAAGCTCCAGAGACTGAGGGATGTCTGAGCGAGCAGGGTGCCCAGGGAGGGGTGTTGATGCCTGGGAGAAGAAGCACAGCAGTGCATGCCCATCTCTGCTGCTTCTCCACTACTAGCGCTCGCCCCCGCCTCCCCTCCACCCCCAACTCCCCCACCCCCCAACCCCTCCCACCCACCCCTCCTCTTTGCCTCTCCCTTCTCTCTTTCTCCAAACATGACACCCTAATAATTGCAAAGATTAGACAAAGCCGGTGTGAGCTCGTTATTGTGTGCATTTGTGCCCTGGTGTGTAGCTATCAGAGCAGGGATCCTAAACTCTCTTATCACCCATCTCAGGCTGTCAGGGCGGCATCGCTTCTCTAAACTCCCTGTCATAACTGTTAAACTCTGGGAGAATTCTGGACAAATATCACACATCTTTTTTTTTTCCTCTCCATCGCTACCTTTTTGAAATATCTCTTTGCAATGTGAATCACGACCCCACCCCAACACCCCTCTTCCAGGCCCAATCACCCATCCACCCCACCCTTCACACACACACACCCACGCAGATATGTTTCAGTCCTCTCAATCCACCCTGGAGTGATGATCCAAAGCCAAATATCTTTTCTCTAAATGGCGATGGGTTTCTGGATGTCCGCCAAATAATTTCCATCTCATAATCTTTTGGCGGCAAAGAAGGAACACAAACACATATTTACCTACAATTCACAGCATGTGACCATAATTCACATGAGACAACATTTCCAGAGTGCGCACACAAGCCGTCTATCTGTGTAGGTAAGATATGTGCCTTGCATATAAGTAGGGCTGTGCAGGCGATCTTTCAGCTCTCGTTTCCGCCTTTGAAAACAAGACAGGTGGCATGACCAAAAAGAAAGACTGCAACGAGCTGACAGACACCTGGGCATTTGACTCTCTCTCTGTTTGACTAAGAGACAAACAGAATAGGGCCTGTTTGTTAACCTATGGTTGAGTAAGATGGCCTGGGGGCAGAAGGCAGTAAATTAGTGGGAGTTGGCACTGTGACACTGGAAGCAGTTGGACATCTTCTCAAAACCACACCCTCTCGGAAACCCGCACACTCATCTTTCCCAAGGTTAACCTGTGAGAAAATAGCTGTGAGGAACTGAATGTGGAATGCAAAAAAAAGAAAAAAACGTATATTAAATAAGCAAATAAAATTACTGAATCCACACAAAAAAATAACACACTAATGTCACCTATCACTATGACAGACAGCATCTAATTCCCCTGTATAAACTCCTGTGTGAGAGGAACATGCTTGATAGGTAAAGCAGCATAGCTGACGCTCTGTCAAACATACCATCGCATAGAGGGTGTGATGATGGCAATGAAACCCAGCTGTCTTACGTGATAGCACACATACTTTACTTCTCTGGTCTGTGTGTTTTTCACACACGGGGTTATATTCACCCAATGACAGTCCTGCTACTCTGCCTTATCAAGTGTGAGTTAAGTCAGGCAGCCTTACAGCACCCCCTATCAGTTTGAAGAGGAGAGAGTCAGTCAGTCACTCCGCTGCTGCTGCTGCTGCTGCTGCTGCTGCAAACTGCCACTGCACAATATGTACCAGATGGGAAACGCAGCTGAAGACAATGGGCCTCTTTCACCAAAATGTCTATTTATGTTAAAGATAAAAAAAGGAAAGAAAAGAAAGTGTTTTTAAAAGCATTGTTGTGCAGCTTTTACGGTTTTTTTTTTTTTTTTTAAATGAACAATTTTTAAATCTACCTCATGCAATTGGTCACCAGCTGCTTTGCAATTAACCTGCCAAAGCTGCTATATGATACAGTGAATAGAATTTCCTCATCAGTGTTTGTCTCACTGATGGTCTGGCAAAACAAGATAAATAGATAAAACATGACAAAGTGCATACATAAGCGCCTGGCTCACAGTCATGTGCTCTGACATTATTGCACCACTTACTAAAAAAATTGAACCCATGAATCAAAAACCGTGTCCCTTTATACGGTTCATGAATCTGATTACTATTTTTGTTGTGTCAATATGCCTGAGGTAAAGGCAAAAACAAATTATCTCAAAGTTGATCAGGAAATCAACTTACTGATTATGAAGCGTTTTTCTTTTTCATATTTGAATTTTATGGAATGCTCCACAGCAGTGTGAGGCAGAATGCATGGAACTATTTTCCCGTTGATGTTTCAGTCCTGAGCATGCACAAAACTTTAACGCCAGCAGCAGCCCAGTCGGCTCTGCCGTTAAACGCAGAAAGGCCACAAGCATTTAATTGACAAACACACTCTATGGGCTCAGACCTGTCTCCCTTTCTCTGTTTTCCCCACCACCACCATTTGCGTAGCATACACACTCAATCTCATGAGTAAACCCCACTGGGAAAGTCGGGTAAGATTCACGCTGCCGTCGAAAATAAATGACACCAGCAACATTGCAGATGGTTGCAATCAAATATTCAAACAACAAGCGGCCTCGCTTAGCCCATCCCTTTTTCTCAGCTGCAATTGCCAAGGAGAACTAAAACAGTGTGCGTTGTGCAAGGCCAGGCTTGTGCATTTAATTATCTTATCACCATTTAATCTGTAGCAGTCCCATTCCTTATCATAAATCTTAGATTATAAGTCTGAAAGTGAGCAAAATACGGCTCTGCTGCTGACTGAGACTTGTCACTAAATTGCTGTAAATGACATGCAACTTTTGTGGCATGACTTTAGGAGATATAAATCAAATTTGGTTAAAAAAAAATAAAAAATCAAATACATAGAAATAGAGAAGCTTTACAGCATTGCAGAATGTGTTTAATATTCAAAAGAAATCTGATAACAAGCTGCAGTGCCTCACACTAAATGATAAAGCACTTGCCAGTCATGCCCTCATCCGGTTACCACAATGTGTGTGAATATTTACTGTTGTGTTGCAGTGCATACGGTGGGTTTCTCTCCATCATTTGACAGCCATCTGGTGTGAATAAAGTAAAAAAAATCATAGTGTTTCACAAGTAGCATGCCAAATCCAGGAGTAAACAGTTTTCGTGAGGCGTTTCCATGTTTGGATCCAGAAAAGGATTTTCTGCAATAACGCACACATTACTCTACAAATATATCAGTCTTTGAATACAAGAGGCCAGCTGCTTCGCAATTATCAAGAAATAAGTCACAGAAATATTTGTTGGACAGGTCTCTCTTTGTCATGGATGTGACTGCTAGCTTAGTAAAGCCTAAAGGGATACCGCCCCTTTAAGTGCATCAAAAAACAAATAAACTGTAGGAAGGTCAGATTTAACAAAGAAAGCTGTTGCTTTAGAACTGAGTGACCACGCACACTTTCCATATGCGATTATTCATTCCGAGTGTGATTTGTTCAGTTTAACAGTAAACGCTGAATCTGTGAGGGTGTCTGCTCTTTGTGGTGCATACACACTGAGCGCATTAGCTGCTGTTATATGTCTTTAGATATTTGGCCAGACAAGTACATCCGCAGTACATAGTCTTCCACCGAAAGCCTGTCCAGAAATATGCTGATTTTCAGGTTTTGTGTACTTCCAAGTAGTGCATGACCTGCAGGCCTGTGGCTGCAGGGCACAAGGCTGGGTTCAGTTACTCTGTATATCCCCTGATCTGACATGTTCATTTTTGTTGGCATAAAGACATTGTATAATGACACTCCTTATGACTGGTCTTGACAGCTGATTGACAGGTTTTAACCATGAAGCCAGTGCAACCTATTGATATTGAAATATTACATAAATGTTAAAAAAAAAAAATAAATCTGTCTGCATGGATTTTCTTTGTTTGTTTTTCTTCTAATTTCTAAAAGTATCTCCAGCAATATTACTTTACGTGAAAAGTTCTCATTATATATTGATTCTGTCAAATTACAGTTTGGTTTTCGACATGGCTCCTCAGATCCTCCAGTCTTAGGTGTGATCCTGGTCTTCTCCGCAGCCACTCATCTTAGGAAAACAGCCCACAGCAGCATGCTGCCTCCAGCTGCTGAATGATAGGTACATTAAAAGCTTTCCATCCATCACAGCTTCTGGTGTGGTACCATTACAAAGATATCCTGTGTGTCTGGTAAATATTATGCAAATTGGGATGCATATGTGCACACACACCCACACACACACACACACACACATACATACATTGTTGTTAGATAGGGAGAGCGATTAATTACTCTGCCAAATATTTTTTTCCTTTTAATCGTCATTTTAAAAGTTCAGTATTTGTTTTGGCTTACAGAGGACCTCCAGAATTAGTAGGAAATAAAATACCTGCAAGACCAGCCCCCCTTTCAACTTTCAATTTGTGCATCTCAGGTCGCTGCCACAGCTTGAGGCCATAGTTCAACAAGCTGCAGAGTGTGTATCGTGTGAAAGAACAGGTAGGACGAGATTGAGGCCCTCCAAATTGCCCTCCTTTTCAGGATCATACTGTATTTGTTCAGATATCCATTACTGAGCTGAACACCAGACATCTTAGCAGCATTTATAGATACTGAGTTGCTGTATGACTCCTGTTAAGAGTGCGATGGTGGGTTAGAGATGATTAGAAAAAAGAAAATCTCTTAAACCAGTCATTAACAGTTTCAGGCAAGAACAGATGGATCCCAGGAACATTAGAAAACGCTTCAGTTCGGACAAAGAGAATTAAAGCTAATCTGTGTCTACTAATTATCAGTACAATTATTTAAGTATCTATTCAGCACCACGCTTTCAGAGCTGGGAAATTACTGACTGTACAGCAGGTGCTCCAAGGTTTTGCATAACTATTATACAAAAGAGGTGAATATATTTAAGACTTAATCCAAATGTGCACAAGTTCAGTAAAAAGGCTGAAATTATTTGAGATACTTTATGCAGGTAAATGTTGAGAGCACACACAAAGACACACACACAGAGAGACAGAGATACACACACACACACACACACACACACACACACACACACACACACACATGCCTGGGGTTAAACTGCAGTTATGTTAGAGATTTGAGTTTAATTGAAAATTTATGATGGAAGGTCAAGTGGTCTTTTCCCTTAATTAACTGACAGACAGCGACTGAGGCAGCAGAGAGAATAAAGTGTATTAATATCCCGTAATATTCAATATTCACACTGGATGATGACTAAAAACTGTTGAAGATGCTCCTTGCTCTCTACCTCTAATAGCGTTCTAAATGTTAAAAACAACACGTTGATTTGAGATTGTTCTTCGCGTTCAAAACGTGTAGAATTATTTGCAAGTGAAACATCAGTAAAGGAAAGTCACCTAGAAGCCAAAGCGACAGATGAGCAAATCAGAGCCAAACTATAAATGCTGAGCATATCGGTGAAGATGGAATGCACATAACCGTTTTCATCACAAAAACACATTGGCCAAAGATTACATCATGAACTTCTGCAATGAATTACCCAGATTAGGCCTCTATGAAATTGGATTTAGACACACAGGAGTCCAGGGAGATGAAGGTTAGATTGATATAATTGATTTGAAATTGGATTATGCGACTTTTTAATCGTGTGTTTCACAAAATAAAATTAAAAGAAAATCTTGCTGCAGATTATACCCGCGCAATTTTATCACTATTTTATTACAACTCTGGACAACTTCAAAGAAGTTTTTCATAACCCTCGTTTTTCAAAAGATTAATAAAAGTTTGAATTATCCTTACCAGAAGTGTACAGTGATTTTTGTTTTTAAGAGAAAATGTATTTTTGTGCAGTCTTTTTAAAAGAAAAAAAACTATATTCCTAAAACAAAAGGCATTTGTCTCTCGACAAAAAAAAATTATGAAAACAAATAATAAAAATGACACTTCGTGTAAAAAACTGAGAGTGCGTGGCAAACTGACAGCGGGAGGAAAAAAGAAAAATAAAAGTGATGAATTAGGGTGTGTAAAATGAAACTGGGCATACCTACTGGAAAGTCAAAATAAATAAACATTTTTTTAATAATTGAAAAAAAATGATTAAAAAAGTGCACATGAAAATGCACAGTGTAAAAGTGTTGTGATGAAATGCTGGATTACAAGCTCGACGCACGTGCGTGCATGCTTGCAAACAGACTCGTACACATCAGATCTTGCCAGACACTCATAAGGTCTGCTGTTGTAGTGAAATCTTGTGGCACCGAGAAATATAAGGCTTCTCTGTTGTTTGGAGTCTCTTAAAACAATAATTATTATCACTCAAAAACATCTCAATTTCACTGTTAAAGTTTGCCAAAGAAAAACAAAAAAGACGGTTTTGTGTGAGTTTATTTTCACAAATCACTTCTTGTCAGTAATTATCTTCATTGTTCGCAGTATTATCAAATCCTTAAAAGTAATGTCAATTGTATCTATTTAAGAAAGAGTTTTTAATTTTTTTTATTTTTTGCACTTATCTGATATTTTAATAAAAGTAATCTACAAGTCATAAAAAACAGGGGTGTTTAAGAATGAAACTCACCATGTACTGTCTCCCTGTGCGTCAACGATAAGTGCTGCGGGTTCACCTGCTTGCGGCGGGACATTGCCCCGGCATTTACTCTGGCATCGCCTGGTGAACGGCACTTGGAGTCGGCTTGGACCGTGGTGTCGGTCCGCTCTGGATCGCTGGTGACCAACTCTTTCTCTCCTCCGACCGTATCCTTCCACTGTCAACAGTCTTTTAGGTTTTAACTTTGATGCGCACTCGGGAGGTGAAACAGTCGGGCAGGAGCGCAGTGAGGACCGGTGACCACTTTGTCCACAGTGTCCTGCGGCGTCTTCCGTGGAAGCAACACCTGAACCAAGGAAGCCAGAGTGTGGTTTTAAAGAATCAGTTGGCTGCAAGCGACTGCTTGTATGATGAGCTGATGTGCGCAGGTTAAGTAAAATGAGCTTTTTGCGGATGAAAATCCTGGACTGCCCACCTCTGCGGCGACCGCGCTGACAGATGAGGTAAACGGAGCACTCCCCCCTGTGATGGATACTCTCTCCAGTTGAGCTCTGTCTTGCCTGCCTTCTTCTTTTCTTTTGCTTAATTCTAAAGACACAGTTCTACTATGCTGGGGTCAAATAGCAGCTGTTTACTTTAGAGTTCCCTACAGTCCTTCCATCTCAACAGTGGTGCGCTAAAATGACCCTTTGGCACTGACTCCTCCTGCGCGTTTTGGCATCGATGCGCGGAACGGCAACTCTTGGCTCTGGTAGCAGTAGCGTCGTTGATTGAGAGAGAAAGAGAGAGACACACACACACACACATATCCAGACGCACACACATACAGAAGGGGAGAGATAGAGAGAGAGAGAGAGAGAGAGAGAGAGAGAGAGAGAGAGAGAGAGAGAGAGAGAGAGAGAGAGAGAGAG
>JBAMYA010000017.1:1619597-1647818 GCA_037176975.1 Arrhamphus sclerolepis
TATATATATTCATATGTGGCTAATCTATACATATCCATTATGTTCATAATTCTATTTTCTTATTTTCGGGTATGACATCAAGAACGGTATACCCCAGTGTATGTTGAAGAGCCCTCTAGAACTGTGTAATCAATATGCACTAACAGTAAACAAACAATGCGTGAAAATAAACTGCTGTGTTGTTGAACATGTGCCAAAAATCTTTTTTTAAAAAGAAGAAGCAACGAAAGAGGAGGATGTGTTCCTGGTCATGGTTAGGGAGAAGAGGCCAGTTTGAGATTCTTACTTTTCATTGAAGTGGCGCCAGGATGCATTAATAAAAATGTCATTTGTAGTTGCATTTTAATTGGCTTGTAAGTCGACAGAGTTGTGGGATTTCTGACACTGTCAGAAAATCTTTTCAGACAGTTTTTGGTTACGAGACCAGTATGACAATCATCATCAAACTGCTCATATCGTAGAACAGCCCACTTGGACCAAAGACTAAGGACACAATTTTTTCACGACGTTGATCTTTTGTCTGCAACAGCCCAAGATCGTGCAGTGTGTAGGGTACCTTGTGCATCCAGTCTGATCCTCATTTTCTTTCCCACTACCCTGCATAAATCAATCAGTGTGGTTAAAGCAAAGAGGAGTCGACAGGGAATCATTATTGACTTAATCTAATTACTCACAATAATGACATCCTGTTCTATGAAGTCATTCAAGGCAGTGTAGGGGTCAGCTGGGGCTCTTTAACGGATCAGGAGTTGTTCAAATCTGTCGTGTGAAAATTGAGGACCAATTTAAATCTTTCATCTCCAACTATTGATCGGCTTGTCAACATCTACAGCAGCAGAGGGAGGACCCCGGTTTATTTATAGCAGTCACGCCGAACTACATCCTGTCTGTGATGTGTCTCTAGGCTGTCTCCTCCGCTCATCATCAGCACCCTTGCAGGGTCAGCAGACATTTTCGCGTGTCTGCAGGCCTGGGAGGCTGGCTGAAAATATGCTTGCCAAAAATATGCGTAAAAGTGCAACGTTTGTGTGTCTGCATACAACTATGTGTGGAAGTGATTTGAAAATAAGTTCAATTACTGTTAATGAATAAATATTTTACTAGCACATGCAATGCTTGAGCAGAAAACATTCATAAAGTAGTGCCTCAGTTTGTTTCATATGAGATCAGGCTACTTGTTAGACAAGTGCCCATGCTCTTAATCTTTTGATTAGGCTAGAAGAGCAGCAATCAGGCAGCTGGTTTGATTTAATCTCATGAAATCAAAGCTGTGAGCTTATATTTGGTCCACACTCTTAATTACAGTCCGTGTGTGTTTTCTTAGAGTGCATATTCACTGCAAGACAAAACAGAGAGGATTAGTGGCATTGGGAGATGGATTAACTGTAGGCTATTGTTTGTCTACAGAAAGTTGTGCTGCAACTTTTGAACCTACCAGGAAGAAATATCTCTGCCTTAACCATCTTCCTCTCTTACCTTAACCAGAGTATATTTTCCTCACTCCAATAAACTGGTTAAAGCTTCCAATCTCCCACTCTGGAATATGTGCACCTTTTAATACTGTATACCACAAGCCATGATAATTCTTGACAGATTTAAGGAAGGGACACTACATTCCTGTAAATCAGACAATCATCTTCTGGTTGCATACAAGAGGGAGGTCAGATTACTGCGTGTCTGCAAAATCCCTTTTGTCTGCTTAAATTCCAGTGTCCTACAGCTGTTTGGACAGAATGGTTTGTTTAAGTGATTCCAAGTCCTGTGCTTGAAGGAATTATGACTATTTTCTTGTTGACTCAAGTGATCTTTTCAGAAACAACACAGTAAAAATACGAGTAAAAACAGCAATTTAGCATTTGGCCTTTTGAAAACAGCCAAGCTGCCTGTGCAAGTCTGAATTTTGTCAATATGATACCCCACAATACGCATGAAAGGCTTTGCGGAAGAGGCTTACGAGATGGTTGGCTTTTTACCTCGCAGAAACTATAAACCATCGCACTGTGTAAACAAACACCAGAGGGCATTGTGGGTAGAGAGCATCCTCAAGGAGCCCACGGCCTTCTTTAACCTCATTCCTCTTCCCGTTACCACGGTTTCACCATCCACAAACCCCCACAGCAACCTCATTTGCATAAATCTGCATTCCTTTTAAAGCCCGCCTGACTGACTGCTGAGTTGGCAAAGGTTGTGCTTATGTAAGCAGAGACTAATAGTGATGGTAAGAGATGGTAAACGCAGAGGACGTCCCTTTCATAAGTGCAACCCTGAAACCTCTTTATTATCGGCCTCAGAAATATCCAATCTCCAATGTGGGTTCTGATGCAATCCCAGGCCTTTTTTCCACTCAAATCCTATGAAAACAATCTCTTTTCCAGTGACGGCATACGGTGGTTTTGTTACCATTTACGCTGATAATAACCGCCTATGAATCCATGCAAATGCAAATCCAGATAACTGGAGGGGAGGCAAGACTCAACTTGTGGCTCTGCTAGACAGAGTTTGTCAGCAGACAAAAATTCATCTAGCTTGGGTGTTTTTATTGACTCTATACACCGATCATTCCCCCATGTCAACATGGGAGAATTCTAAAAGAATTACATGGCAAAGCTACAGTTGATAGGATAACCCTGCAATGTATTTATATGAGACAGAAAAAGTAATTTTCCTCTGACCCAGCAGCACAAGGACAAATGTCTCAAATAAAGCAGCTTTGATAAACATTGTCAAGAGCTTTACAAACTATTAACTCATCGCTGCAGGACAGGAGGGATCCGTGAAGGGCTATTAGTACAGTAATTGCCACAGAGAGAAGGATCTTATGTAACAGCTGTCCAGAAAGACTGTTATCTCAACCACAGCAAAAAAATTGCATTGATGTTAGACCATAGCTATTCGCACAACCAACGCTGTGGTGAAACTAAGTGAAAGCGACAGCACTTATTCTTTGTAGTTGTCAGGAAAATGTAAAGCCATTAGAAAGGAAGCAGGACAACAGCAAGGTGCAGAACAGAAAGAGACTCAGTGACAAAAGAAGTTTTTATTGCACCCCCTTATGAATGGTTACCGCTGCCTGCATCTAAGGCTCCTGCAGAGGAAGACTAGCATCGCTCGGATCATTTAATCCTACTGCTGAGCTCGTCTCTTTTGTATTTCTTTTTAGGATAAAACTCAAAAATGGTGTAGAGCAATCAATGTATCCTCATCCTTTTTCTGCAGGACAGGACAGCCTTAAACTCATCCAAAGAGGGACATGCTATTTTTAAATCCTTGAAATGTCTAGTCTCGTGCAACTTCAGTGTACAGCAACGTGCGTGTGAAAGACAAAGTCAAAGGTGTGAAACTTCAGGGGAGAGGAAGAGTCAAGTGGGTGTAAATAAGAGCAACCTTTGACGAAGAAAATCTAATGAGCTCTGACAAGCAAACGTTAGGCTAAACTCCTGGTTATTTTCGTCGCCTGCTGGGCTGGCAGACAGCCCGCTACAGGGGGCGTCTCCTCTTCACACATCCTGTTTGATGGGAGCTCAAGGGCATTCCCAAGGTGTCTGATCCTGTCTAATTGTTGAAAGTTTAATTTCACCTGAGGCACACTGTATCCTTCAAACTGATCAAGCTGTGGTATACAGCACCTCCAGTTACATCCCTGACCTGCCTTCAGCCACAGGTACACCCACCTACTCTGACCACACCATGAAGTCGCATTTATTGAATTCAAAACAAGCGGAAAAACTGAAAACGTAACCAACAATAACATAACTATTGAATTGTTTCCTGTTTTTCTTATGCTACCATCACTGAATAAGCCTTTTCTTGGCCTCTTCTATGTACTTAACTTAAGACTTACTGAATTACCCTTCAGGGATTATTAAACTATTTTTGAATTTGAATTGAATTAGAATTTAATTATATTTTAAGCATTGGCAGTTGATCATTGCCTTTTTGCTGCAAATCGAAACAATTGCTTCCTTAATGGGCTTTCTACAGCTGTAATACAAAATGATTACATGATACTGAGGTGTTTAGGCTTTCCCACTTAAATATTTACCTCATGTATTAAGCGACTCAAAATGTGATTAGGAATTCAGCATCATAAAAGGATGGTGGTGCCAATTTCCAACTAAGGCATTGTTAAATTGCAGCAGAAGGAGGAGACAGAACAAGATGTCACATCTATAAAAAGGCAAGAGGTAAACTTTGGAAAATCGTGAAAAATAATGACGCATTCAGCTTTTTTTTTCTTTTTCTTTTTTTTTTAAATAAAAGGGTTATTCGGAAAAAAAATGTGATGATTACACAATATCATCCACTAATCCAAAAGTAACTGCAATGGGTCTCTTATGTAATAAATTTTTAACAAGCCTTACTCTAATTAATTTCAACAAAAAACAGGAAGTTTTAAAAGGTGAGGAGAATTCATTGTGAAGGCTTGCAAGTCCACACACAACATATTCTGGCAGGGTATGTACAAAAAGGAAAAAAAAAATTCAATAAAACCAGCTACTACCCTGCACCAACCATGTGACGGTAATTAATAATGCCTGTAAACACTTAATTGCAGTTGATGAAAGGCTTCATCAAGCAGCGTTACTCCATACATCAGCACATTTGCATCATTTAGGAGAAGGGGCTGCAGCTCAACTTTAAAGTTTAGTACATTACATTCAGTAGGATGACTGAGCACCTTATGACATTATTTACATACTGCAGTCCTGCACGAAGGAAGACTTTAATATGCGTTTATATATTATACAGCGCTAACATAATAAGGTTCCCAATTCCATAAGTGCCACTGTAGAACTGAAGCTTTCCCTGCTTTTAATAGGCCTAAACCCCGTGCCTGTCTTTATGGCCATTAGGTTTATTAGTGTTGCTTATAGAGGGGACATAAACGCGAACACATACGAATGCATATACTGAGGGGACACTCACAGGAACAAATTCCATTAGCAAGTGAGACGAGAGTTTTATAGCCAGATGGTTAACCTGCCCTGAATAAATCTGATTAAGACTACAGTGAGATTCTATCTGCCCGCATGCAGACGTGCTCGCACACACGCACATTTTCTATATAAATACCTCATAAAGTCTAATGGAAACTCGTCAACTGGTAATTTTATTATACAAGACCCCTCAGTCCCATCCTTGTCTGGCCGTCAACCACGCTTTCTCACTTTATGATATATGGTTATCATTTTCGCAGCAGGGTGATTGCACGGGCACTGTGGTTTCATGTTTCATCTGAAGGGACTGAATCAGAAACCAGTCTTGCCAATGTAGCAGCTGCCATCTCTGAAGGATTTTTTTTCCTCCCGTTCTTGGTCTGGCTGCCAAAGATGCAATGCAAATCGGCAAAATGTGTTGATAAATGTAAATTAAGACTGGGGTTGTGGTACCATTGGCATCTGAAACCACCAAACTGGTGGTGGAAAGACGGATAGCTAATGTGAGAAATGGTTTAAATGATATAAATCCCTCAGAGCTGGTCCAGTAGACTCATGGAAGAACCGTTTCAAATGCCCAAAATGGTCATTTTATGGAGCTGGTATATAGCAAATACTTTCTCTGATTTGTGGCCAATCGCACCACAGTGTGGACTCTATAACATGCTATTATTACATCAACAGGTCCACAGAGTTTTAATGATGTGTAATACAATCTAAATGTGTCACCAAAATGGAATTATTTCTGCTATTTTTGCAAAGAAACTACAATACCTTTCTGCTCAATTGTCCCAAAGCTGGAAGAGTGCATTTGAAAAAAATTCAAGCGTCACCCTCATTACCTTTCAAATTAAAAAAAAAAAAAAGGAAAAGAGAAAAAAGCCTGAGACATGAATCAAGAAGGACTAAGTTTATCCTGGCCAGCACAGTTGGGTCAGACACTCCTTGGCCTCTATTGTTGTCTACGGAGCCAGCTGTCCTTTGGGAGCCGCTGTGTCAGCTCACATTAACAGTGAGTGACAAAGACCAGAACAAGACAGCGGCGACCAGGTGGTCTGACACAGTAGATCTGACTAACAGACCCACTGAGAAACAGAGAGGTAAACAGTGACTCAGTACCAGAAACCAGGAAAAAGAAAAAAAAATGGAGAATGGTCATGAACCATTTTATCTATAAAAAATATATATATTAATAAAACTGATGTCTAAACCCAGTCTGATTGGATCTAAATAAGCTTTTAGCCTTTTTTAAATGCTAGGTTATCAAATCTCTAATCATCTTACTGTAAAAGCTCCAGATTAGCAAACTGGAACATATGTTAGCTTTTTGTCCTTAACAAATTTCTCTTGGACTCCATTTCCACTTAAAGCCTGAATGTTTTCAGCTGAAGGAGACTTTTCTGTTTGGTGTGCTGCAGTTCTTCCTGCACTAAATTCTATCAGGCTTCCTACCACAGTTTAAGGACATGCAGCTTGGACTAAACGGCGACCATAAACTGTCCATAGATCTGAATTTATGTCACTCAATCAATCGGAGCTCCACCCCCACCACAGGTTGGTGACCTGGCTGGGGTCGGCACTGTGTTCTGGGAACGGTTCCAGCATCCCTGAATGCACACACAGGCTAAAAAGGAAGGCTTATGGACTTGTTTTGTTTGATCTGTGTGGTGTACAGCGGTGACCAAAAACAAAGTTCAACTTATGACCACGCAATACCGATTTATTTAAACTTCCAACTGCTGCAGGGTGATAACATGGCAGTTAATGTGCCTGCTTATCTGAATGGATTTTTGCTTCCTGTACATAAAATGCACTTTTTCAAAACTGCTACATTACAAAAGAAATGAAGCAAAATGAATGAAAATCCTCTATTTGAACCCTCCTTCAGTTTTTTTCTTCCTGCTTATGGAATGGGAATGTTGCATGTGAGACTGTTCAGCAGAAGGGATTGTCCACAGACGCAATCTTACGTAACCCACTCAATGTTTTTTTTTTTTTTTTAACATAATGTCAACAGGCTGCACCCATTGCAACCTTTCATCCAAGTTTCTGTCAGCACACACTCCTCTTATTGACGTTCCCCAGAAATTTAAAGCCTCGTAGAGTTCCCACCCAAGAACCATTAACATCTGCAGCTTTGCAACAGTCTGAGTTTTATGTTCAATTTTTCACACAGACAAGTTATAAGTCAGGGGGGAAAAAAAAGACAAAAAAAAAAAAAGACAACCTCAGACCACAACTGAGATATCTGATGGCACAAATTTTAAGCGGCTGGGAACACCAAGCTGCATCCATTGTGAAACGCATTCATTTTTGATCGATGGAGCCACTGACTGGAACCCAGACAGTATGGAACCTCAAATATCACTTCCAAATCAATTGACATCCAAACACTTAGTGGTAACAATGTTTATTCTTAGAATATTCTTGTGAAATACCAGGGATTTTATGGTTTTCGGCATCAGATTGGAAATGTAACTTTCAAAATTCTTGCAGAAATTGTTTGTGTAGCTAAATTGTTTGAAGAAATAAAGGTTAACTGAGGGACAGTGATATCAACTGTTTTCAGTTAAACTAAACAACAAATACTCTCTGAAAACAAATGTTCTTTCATGAAAAAATGTGCATGGTGCAGAGCTGTGCAGGTGCAGTGATATGTCTGGCCTCGTTTATGAGGTTATTTTCCCCACCCTAAACTCTTAAACAAAAGCTGAAAGTTCAAGGACATCCAGATCCCAGCAAGGACATCTTCATTCATCTCTGCTTCATCAACATTTAACCTCCTCTCACAGTCTCATCTCTTTTTAATCACCCCTTTAATGCAATACATTCTTTCCTTCTCCATTCCCTCCTTGCCCTCCACAGCATGAAAACCTCATTTCTCCCAATTCCATCTCTCCATCTTCCACATTTCCCTTAACTTTCAGAATTTCTCAGATTTCCAAGTGACCACTGATGTGGCCTCCCCGAATACCTCCTCCGTCAGCCTTTCCACCCATTTGGTGAACCACGCTGCCACAACTGTGGTAATTACAACATCAACGAAACTACATGGCTCTGCTTTCATTCTAACTAACTATCTCATCCAGCATTTCCCAAACAGTCAATTATTAACTTCTGCATGGAAACTGCTTGCATTGTACCCTTCATCTTGTTTCACGTTGCATAAATACTCCACCATATGTGGCCTAGGCCTGGAGGATTACCAAAGCACCAGCACAGCCTTCTTCATTCTTCATCCTTCGATTAATACTTACTGCCATTGTTTGTTGTACATGTGCTGACTATAGGAAGACCCTACAGGTTTAAAAAAAAAACAAAGAAAAAAAAACAAAAAAAAATAAATACATTCCTCCGTGAGGAATTCTTTAGAGCAATCAATCTATCTACATTCCTCGGCAACGAGATTCAACTTGTTTAGAAGTTTCTGAAAGAAAAATATAACAAAAGTTGTCGGAAAGAATTTGTCAACAAGTGTGCTGAGGGGTGTACAGTAGAGGAGCATACAGCTAAAAGAGGTGCCTCTCTGGTAGAAGCACAGTACAGCGCTCCCCAAATACTGCATAAAAGGGCACAGTATCCTAGCAACAAGCGAAAAGGGAACAGTGCTTGCTCTGCAGTGTCCTCTGTTGCTCCTGGATCTTAAACCTTCCATCCCTACAGAAGTTGTCTTCATCACAGACAGCTTCCTTCCCTTACCCACCATGTATCCTTCTAAGTCCTGTTAGGAAACTGTATTGCACCCCATTAATGGCACTTTCATCAAGTGCTCATGCAATTTAACACAGTTATGTCTTTTAAAGGGTTTAAGAGAGTGCCTCAGTTTATACAGTGCCTATCATACGCAGGGCTACGTGCCATGTATTTAAAAGAGTGGTGGGCAGAGATATAGCACTGGATCCCACTCTCCAAATCCTTTTAAGCCATCCTCTCCAAACCCTCTGCCATGTTGCAGAGAGCCACAGCAGAGCTACAACATCAATGGTTTAATCCCCTTACATCTTTTGTTGACTGAGAGGAGATTAGGCAAGATAGAGAGCATACATGGTTGGAGATAGCACACACGAAAACATCTTCTGAAATTTCTCATGACTGGCTTCATTCATCTGCGTCTGAGCATCGTTACAAAACACAAGATGGGTGCCGACAAAGACAACCACGGGTGGAAATGGATTCACCAAGGAGACAAACAGTGGAGGGACATTTTCAGTGCACTTGTGCATGTGAGGACATGAGTGCGGGTTGACTCATCAGTCTGATTTCATGCAGCCATCATCGGAAATGTCACATCTTAGCTTGTCAAGGTGGTTATCCTTCAACACGTGTAACCGTTACAGTGAAATATTTTGGAATATTGAGCTGTTGCACAATTAAACCGCAACACTGGGATAACAAGTTTATTTGGTTACTTAATAATATTTCCAATAGTTTAGCCAATTTGATCCTGGAATTAAAGCATCATGTTTTGAACCCCCCAAAAAATATACACTATTAATGATTTTGCCCCTTTGAGAGTCATGTGGTCAATGGATTTGCATAGCAACCTCAGGCTTTCTGTCAGGCCCATCACTCGCAAGTCTCTTCTAGGTCCAAACACCCAAGTTGGCAGAAGCCGGATGACAAACTTGAGGTTTCAAACACGGCTGTCAAAAATAGTTTGATAACTTCTTTAGTCGCCATTTGGTCCAAATGCATCTCATGAGAAAAACACGAAGTAAAGTTGATGCAAAACCATGACCATTAACAGCAGAGAGGAGTTCAGAACCAAACAGGCCACAGTTCAAACGAGGAGAGGCGGCTGGCTATAATTGCTTGTCGTGTCATCTCCTCTCTCACTGTGTGACTGAGTTGAATAACTCGCTCCATTTGCCTCATCTGACACCTCACAACTCTATGTAAAGTAAGGAGGCCATCTGGACACAAACTGGCTGTAAAAAGAGCAAGAGTGAGGGTACCATCTTGACACTTAAACCTGATTTTGACAGTCCACTTTTTTTTTCTTTTTTAAATCCATAAATCTCCACCACATCCCCTTTTTTAAGATCTAATCACCAAGACCAGCCACAGCCAAGCAGGCTGTGCGTAATCAGACGTGATCTGTACATCTGCCGAACCTAAAGCTGACTCTGATGGAGTTAAAGAGGATCCGAGGGAGACCCTGAAACATCTCCAGATTTTCAGATAATCACATGGACATCTCTTGAGGATAGCAATACAATTATCCTCCATTTTCATGATACATGCAAACAGATGAAAAGATATTCTTCCAATTCTCTCCTTCTGCTGCCAGTTATTGATTTAGCCTGACAAACCCCTTTTCCATGAGCTTGCATTTTCCTATGATTATCAGCTTTTACAAAAGCGCTTTATCACTGTTGCAGACAGCGGAACTGAGTGAACTGAGCCAAGTGTATGGCAAATACGTAATGACTTTGATCAGTCCATGTAATCTGAGGTCAGGCTCAGATAAGTGGGGTGTTCATAATACCTCTTTGATGGAATTTCAGCTGCCGACTGTGCATTTGTGATGAAAAGCACAACTGAGATGCATTGTTTAATACAGTTGTTTTGGGGTTTTTTTTCTCCATTTGTAGGCAATATTTAATATGTATTCACATCATTTCATGCTAGTTGCATGGTGTCCTCAGACTCCTTTTATTGTGACTCATTTGTTTTGTCAAAATTCAGTTCTAAGGTTTTGCATATTAAAACATTTTTTAATGTAGAATAAAAACATTAACTGCCCATTACAAGGTCTGAAAAAAAAAATAAATCACATATCCAACCTCAGATGAACTCTTTTTATTTATTAAACAATAGCTAAATGTACATGCAGAAGCAGTGTGTGAAAAACTGAGTACACCCTTACCTGTTCTAGGAGCTAAAAGGGCAAATAGCAGCCAAAAGCTGTTCATCAGATACACTTGATTCATTGAGCATTATAAATTGTGTCCACTGCTAAAAGCAGAAGATGCCAATCTGGAAGGACATCATCAATGATCTTACATAACCAACTGCTGCTGCCCATCAGTCTCAGAATGGTTATATGGCTATTTATGAAAAAGTTTATTCACAACACAAAATCATTCACCACAGTTGTCAATCCTTCAGTAATGAATGTTCAGTCAATGCACAAAAATAGAAATAAAAACAAAAACATAATAAATACATCTCAGACTACAGTCTTCAGTTAGCATATTCAATTTTGAAACTCGTATTTTTTTTTTTTTTAAACACTGCACAAGTATAGAAATGTTGTCAGAAAGCCTCTCTCTTGAAAAAGAAGTTTACAAAGTTGCTTCTGAACAAATGAGACTTCTGAAACAACATCCTTTAGAAAGATGTGACCAAAGCCAATCAAATCAGGTGATGATTTGGGCTCATTCTGCAACCACAAGACGTCAAAGTCTTCCACACTGAGTCAGATATGAAGTCCTCTGTACCACCAAAGCAACCTAGAGTCAAATGTGAGGTCATCGGCCCGAAAGCTGAGCTTGGATGAAAACGGGTTGACGATCCCAAGCAAAACAACACAGTCTTTTCTCTTCTCACAGCAGAAGAGAAAAGATACAAAGTGGTCGACTAAAAGTCCAAACTTCAAGCTCAAAATTTCACTTCAATGGTGTGAGAGACAGATAACATTAATGATGACAAAATAAGAGAAAAGAGTGCAAAGATGCTATCTCAGTTTTGCTAAGTCTGAAAGTTCAGAGGGACTGAAAAGAAAGGTTTTCTTGTTTTTATAACACTATGTGGGTGACAAAAGGTTACACTAACAGATGGCTTTAATGTAGGGTATTACCAGAAAGGAGGAGGGCGGATACCATGCACTAACTGAAACTTACAAACTTCTTTCACGGGCTCCAGTTTCTGCATTCATCACACACAATTCTATGTGACTGATTGTCATCCACATGGTACTGCCTCTTTCCTGGGTTAAACCTAACAAGAAGTTGAGAGATATTTGATTCTGAAGCACCAGGCCAAACTAAAACAGAGACATGTTTGGTTACACACCCCAGCCTGCAAGAGGAAATTAGTCTGCAGAACAGCAAAGAAAGGTTACCTGAAACCATCTCAAAAAAGCAAAAATTCCAGAAGATGGAGCAACAGTGTTGTAGACTGCAAAATTCATTCCAGATGCTTCAGTCGACCGTCAAAACTCCAAATTATCTCATCCATCTTTGTGGCCCACTGCCAATTTCACATTTTTCTTGCATGCACACCATTTATGCAGTTACTTAAGTTCCAGCTACGTCTGTAGAGCTGTAACCATCTTGGCAACATTGTTGTTTTTTTGTTTTTGTTTTTTTTGTTTTTTTAAATGTAATTGCAACACATTCTACACACGCTCTCTGAATAAGGAATCAATTTTCTGTGCTCAAAAATTTATGAGGCATATGGGACTCACAAGGAGTGGCTACATTTTAAGCACCCACGCATTTAAGAAAACAATCTATAACTATTAAGACACGAGGCTGGATGTAGGTGACAGCGCTGTGTAAATTGAAGCAAGGTGAAGACCCGCTGACTCCAGTCTCCAATGTCACAGCAACCCAAATCAAAGAGCTGACAAGCAGAAAATGCAGATGAACACCTTCTCCGCCCAAGGCCTCGAAAGGAGCTGATGTACTATGGTCTATGAGCCACTGACTTTTGGCAACCTGGGACTGTTTTACAGTTGAAGGTCACTGGGTGTGTTGCATAGACAGTTTTAAATTGCTGATGCTGACTTTATGGTCCCGCTCCAGATGGGATTCTGTCACAGTGCCACCTGAACCTGATTTCTTTTTCTTTTGTTCAAGCACTTGTATGACTCTTATTTGCATCCTAATCAGCTGTTTGGATCTTGTGCCATCTGACATGTGGCACAGATCAATAAGGCTCTTGTTAGGGGTGTAGAGCTGCTTAATAAAAATCAGCCAATGTCGTTTAAAGGCAGGTTGCGGTTGTTAAAACAACATGGTATCCAAGGCAAGATTACAAACACTATTTGGTTGAGAAGAGTGCAAAACATTTAGAGCAAAGTTGTTTTTTCTAAAAGTTCCTCTTTTATGAAAGTTTTACAAGGGTGCATTATTCAGTTTTATGGATATTTGAGTGGATCTGCTGACTCTAAGAGGGTTCTAGCGATATAATCTGAGGTTTAACAGCATGTACACTCAATCTATATATTTTACCTTTGTGTTTTGTAAGAACTCAGTATTAAAATATATACATACATATATATACACATTATATATGTATATAAACAAACACACACATACACATATATGTACACATATTAATTAATTACAAAAATAATGTTTTTTTTTAAAATTAACCAATTTAATTGCAGTCAGTGCACTATTTCCTGGTACACTGATTACAGGAAGAATCGGGTGAAAGCGCGCTGCTAGGAATTATGAAAGGCAAATTTAATTTGAAAAAAGTACATGATGGAAGCCTTGATAAAAGAGTGGTTTTATGCAGTTTGTGCAAAAAAGAGTTTGCATACCACCGAAGCTTTTTAACCCTATGGTACCATATAAATGCAGGGCATGTTGCAGTGAGCACAGAAATCTCCGGAACAGTTGTGCTGCATTCGATTTGTACTGGGAAATCGGGATTTTGAAGTTCTGAGTTGGAAATTTCAACCGGAACGCCCAGCCAAGTCGGAATTCCGAGTCGGAAAGTCGGAGGATCCTCACCACCCACCGAGTTGATAATCCAAGATGGCTGCCCTGGGTTTAGCGTTGGCTCTTCAACCGTTTACGCTATTGACACAATTCCAATGGATTCTGAAAGCTAAGAAATGCAGCTTTGCGCTGCTATATGGCATATCATGGTCGTTGTAGCGATGCCTGTGCTGTGTTATGTTAAGTAGCAGGAGAGGAGAGTGCAAATAGTGCATGTTTAGAGGTTTTTAGGGGTGTTTTCACGGTCTTTAGATGTCTTCTTGCTATATACTGTTTTCAGAGTGAAGTGAAATATCGTTCCTGAGAAAAACGCCTGGTCATTTCTGGAGCAGTATAAGTGAAATCAAAAAGGTCCAGACAAACAAAACCGCTTGTGTTGTTGAATTATAGTTGAAATTTAATTTCTGTCATCTCAGAAGCTTTGGATCTGGTCATCTACAGAGTTTAGAGAGACAAAACTTCAAATTTCAGTTTAGTTTTTTTCTCTCTTTTTTTTTTTATTTTACAGTTTAAAGAATCTATAACATATGAAAACGACAATTTCTTGAGAGTTTTCAAAAGTTGAATGTATCCTGAAAAAATGAACAAAACAATTAACTTGAAAGACATTTTTTGAGAAATTTATAAATCAAAGCAGAGAACAAGGACCAGGTGGACTGTTATTTTTATGGGTGTAAAAGGGATACTGTAACAGATAATCGCAAAATATTAATGGTCAACTAACGTTAAGTAACATATGGATAGGTTAAGTTAATTGGGCCAGGTGCCAACATTTATTTATGCCAATATTTATTTAATTTTATGGTCTTATTTATTTTTTACTTTTACATTCAGCCTTTTAAAAGCCATTTTCAGATGGCAATTCAATAAATAGGTTGTAAAAGTAAAATCTGAAGTCAAGTGTCATTTGTGCCGCCACGGCTCCTCGCTGCTGAAAAAAAAAAAAAAAATCCTAGAGGAAACCCTGTACTCACACACAGTATGTTTTATTTGTAATTCCTTAATTTGAAGGTATTTCTCCCAGTAAAAACTCCCACCCATTCCTCACTAAACTGTCAATTTAGCTCAGCTATATGTTATCATCTTAATGAATGAACCAATTTAATAGAGCAAAAAACAAAACAAGCACATTAATGCGTTTTTGGCTTTTAATTTAGGAATTTATTACTGATGATACATGCAATGTTGTGCGTTTCGACCTTAATGTTTTAAAATGTATTTTTCATCTTTAGACTATTGCAAACAACGTGAACTAAAATAGTCACGTTAACCCTACACACATAAATGTTTACACCGAAATCTATTCAACTTATTATGCATGATACAATAAAAAGAATGATGTCATCGGGAAACACACACAAACTTAAAGCTCCAGGCCTCAAATGAAGTGCAGAAATGAGAAGATGCATATTTCATACTTTTTTTCGAGCAGAATCAAACATAGCGATTTCAATGTATTCCTATGAGCACAAAAATGTGTCGAAGGGTCTTTAACCTGAGTACTTGACACTGAACAAAATATTACATACAAATAAATGTTGCTGATACTCTCATACTTTCACATAAACCAGGCTGCAGTACCCAAACCATAAATAATCCAGTTTACATGGAGTGTATTGCAAATATATAATTTATTGTGTTTTTTAGACCATAAAATGGAGTTGCATGAAGACAAAAACTTGGCAAATTAAGGGCTAGAATTATTTTAAAATTCAGCAGTTTTTATATGTATGATTAGGTAGGATGTTTTTTTTTTTTTTTTTTTTTTTTTTAATAAAAGTAGGGAAACAAAAAAAAGTAATAGCTTGTTTTTGTTACATGCATGTTTATGTAAGAAACTACTGTAAGTTTTATTTTTGTTTTTTATTCTTCAGGTGCTTTTACATGGTGAAAATCCTCTTTGATGCCTATGTTTTGAGGAGTCATCAACTTGACTAATCCACCTTAAAATCATTTGATTTTCCAAACTGAAAATAGCGCTGACAGCTGTCTCCGGCAACTAAGACACTAATAACACACGAGTACCTCACATAACCACACTTCAAAAAAGCTGAAATACCCCTTTAAGAACAGGAAGCTCTTAACAAATACAAAGGGACACTTTTTAAAACAATAAAGTTTAAAAAAAAAGTATCCAAAAACAATAGTTTGTATCAACTAGTTGGGTTCAGACTATCTGAATAACTGAGAAGTTGCAAAGCTGCAGCATACAGACGGCCTTAAAGGAAGTCAAGGAAATATCTGCTTATCAGCCGAGAATTTGACAGGTGCAGTTACTTGCTTGTTAAAAATAACCAATGCTTAAGCAAGGTTACCATGTACCACCAGCTATCAGGCAAGAAATATTGCAGTACAAAAACATATTGAGATATTTTACAAAGAAAGCATGGAGCTAGAGCACATAAAGAAGCTGTCTCTTTGTTCTGTTTGCCTCTTGTGAACAATCCTAAGACAGCTAACTGGGGCTGGTATCATTCTGCACGGGTCAAGCAGCATGGAGGGCGACCATGCCCAAAGCGATCCCCATCCCCCTATATCTTAGTTCCCTCCGCTTCACTGGCTCTGGGGCTAGGCGTGCAAACTCGTACTGTGCGCTCGCCCCACTGATCACTGCTGTCGCCTAGGCAACCAAGCAACCCGGGCCCCTCCAGCGGCTTGGTTCCTGAACAATCAGAAAAGCAGGACATCCACTTACATCATCATAGTTGTAGATGGGGGTGGGGGGGCACCCAAGGGAGGCGGACAGAGTCAAGCGCCTGACTATTCATAGGAAAACACAATGACTGCTTGACATGGAGCAGGTCATTGAATCGGTTGGGTCAAACAGCAGGTTCACAGATAAGACTGGAGGAATTTTCTGTCAGGCAGGTGAGAAAAATATTGAGCAGGAGTAAAAAGTAAATAAATAAATAACTTAGAGGCAGGTTTCATTCATTTCCCCCATTCCTCTCTCAATGCAGTGTCATTCCTGCTGTGTCACAAAGAAGAGAGAGACCCACTTCCTCTTTTGTTCATCCAGGAATGTGGGACATCCTGACAAGCTTTTCATTGACAGCACACAGCTGAGACTTCCCCCTTTGGCTCTTTCGCTTAACCTCTCCTGTGTGTTTGTGTGTGTGTGTGTTCCCACCCCATTATCTGGGTGTTATCAGCTGACCAGGCTTCACAGATAAGGCTGCACGCTGCTAAACACAATCCAGAGATGCCTGACTGAGTCCAGGGAAACATTAAAAACCCTATCTGATTCAAGATGATTCAAGTGCTACAAGTTTTAACAAGGCACAAAGTTATCTTAATAATTATGGGGATTATAATAACATAATAATATGTGTCAGTTTAGTTACCAACAGGGTCCGGCCTCCGTGCTTTACGCAAGTTTCACTTTGTAGCATGAAGGCGCAACCCGTCCTGCTTTTCCAACTCAGCATTTTGGACCACAGAAGCACGAATGCAAAAAGTCATAAACAGGAAATCTGCGAAAGAAACATCCTATTCCTGCTTGGTGACACCCCCCCCCCCTTTTTTTTTTGTTTAGCTTCACGGACAAGCAGCACAATGACTTGAAACAACAGTCAAGAGGAAAAACACCATTGTTTTGCTGATCCACAGGTTTCCTCTAAAACATAAAAAAAAGAGCTCGCACAGAGAAACTCAAGAGGGTGTGACTGACTGAGGTTTACTTAAGCGAAACACAAAACATTAAAACCTGATTGATTTTTTCTCTCTCGAAAAAATGCTTACCTTTATATAAAAACTGTCACAAACATTCATGTGCAACCTTTTAAGCTGGTTTCTTAAGAGTGACAAGAGTACAGGGCTTCAGTCACATATTAATGTGAGCATCAGAGAAACTGACTAATCCATGTTGGCATGATGAAACACAAAGACACTGGTGGCCAACTGGGAGGGCTGGTTCTACCGTTTCATTATGAGCTTTTAGGTTGTGTCACTCCCTAAGGGTAAAAAAATGAAAACAGAGACTGAGAAAGAAAATCCTCTGAATGACAAAAGCAGAGCAGTTCACACTTAATGCAACACTTCATGTATGGTGACACACAGATGTGCTTGTAAAGGCCAGGTGCTAATGACCCCCAGTTTGAACACACAGTTTTAATCACCTCTCAGCAAGTCCATTAGGACTAATTTGAAACTAAACTGAGTCTAAGTGGGTGGATTTACAGGGTGACTTTACAGTTTCTTAGAAACAGCACAGCTTACTTGATGCATGCAGACCAGCAAAGGACAGATGCGTTTAAATGAATGCTTTATTGACAGTCTCATAAATGGAAAAACCATGGACTCACTAAGCTATCAGACTGGTTTCTGGAATGCACAAGTCTAAAAAGAAACTACTGATATAAACTCATCCAACTTTTTATTTCGAAATGACAGCCAGTAGATTCTATTCACAACTACTGTCTCAGACATATACCCTGTTTAAAAGCGAGACTTGAGCTTGATACCTGCTAACCAGTTAGATAGTCGGTTCAATGACCCAGTTGGTACAAAGTTCACCTGTTCCATGCAACAGGCAGGCAACACTCCCATCTCACACGTGCCTACTCCAGCTACTACTATTTAGTGCTTCAGCCTGTATCAGAGGAGCTTAACTAAAGGATAGAGTGCGTAGAGGGGTTCATTATCAAGAGTTAACAACCAATGCAGAAGCAAAGCAGAGAACGCTACGAAGTCTAACGATACTTGGAAAATCCTCACACTTCATTTGGACCAATCATTCATATTTTTATGCATTTTCAGATCAATTTTTGCTAACTTTAAATCAGGTTTCCCTGGTAACACCTGAGATTCTGAGTGACACTTCTTTGCTAATTCAGAGGATTACATTACCTCCTATTGATAAACACCAGAGGATAAGGTTGTCTAATCTCAATTTCACAACATTTTAAGCCCATCAAGAATTTGGGGACAAATTATGAAGTGCGCCCAATTAAAAATATAAATTAAAAAATAGAGCCCAAAGCTGTGAGCTCAACAGCAAATGTGAGATGATTGTTCCCGAGATGTGGAGTATTGTACAAATGAAATCATCATCAGCTATCATCTGGTGGTGTTAAGAAGATGAACCACTCAAGAGACTACGATTAAAGCTGTAAATGAGATACTGTTTTTTAGTTAATTTATTCCTAACATGAGTAGGTGTTTTTTTCCGATATTTTAATTTGATATTAACTTGATGGAAAATTATGGTTAAAAATGTTTGAGTCTCCATTGCTTATGGCTACATTCCTCACAAAGATGTTAGCCATCAAGAGTACTCAAAAGTCGCTCCAGGGTGTTCATTAAAAATAAATAAATAAGACGGCGTCACTTGAGCAACTGGACACAACATACCCAATCAGAATTGAATATTTGAAGCTTTACAGCTGACGCATAAACATCCTCAGAACTGAAGTCTCAGGCAACATGTTTTTATCTAAACATCAGCCTTGTAAAGATGGTTTCCAACTGGTAACCAGTTTCGAAAGAAATTGACTTTACTGTAACAAGTTTGGCTTGAATAAAATACAGACCATGGTGCTTTTTTTTTTTTTTTCCTGTGACTCATACATTTAGCATACAGTTCCAAGCAGCAGAAGTTGGATTCAATTCAAAAATCTTACTGACTTCTGGTAAACACATTTAATAAATGAAGAAGAAAAAAAGGGTGTGTAAGTACATGCAGCTACGTAGTGTTGCAAAATCAGTTGTCCTCGCATAGATAAGGAATCTAAATCAATGTTTCATATCGCATACGTTAGTACAGAAGTGTCGATACTTGAGGAGAGGTAAAATCTGCAGCTCAGTGAGGGCTGCTACGCTGCCAGATCTTCTGCTGACTGATCTTGAAATGTCTCAAGTAGAAAAATGTTGATGTCAGGCTGCATTTGATAATTTCTCTTTTTTGCTTTCTGGGTGAGAGAAACCGCATCCTTCAGCTTATTCAGAGTGCCTTTATCTGCTGAACCAGAAACGCTGTTCTTTTAAGCCACTGTCAGCTAAAAGGCCAGGGGAACATGTTAGGGTCTACAAAAGGTCAACAAGCATTATTGCTGAGAGGATCTTTATCAGCTCATCTGGCCACTGTCTCCTTGGCCACTTTTGTCTTAATCTCAACCAGCCATGCTCAGTGTATAAGGCCCTATGAAGGAGCTTAATGCAAGCTCTTTGTGACAGCATCATATTTCAGGCAATCTTTGACTGGAATTGAGCTCCATACCACCAAAATTGAATGCAGACAGTGAGAAGCCCATTACTGTTCTGCAGTGTTATGAAATTTGCTCAAAGCAACCCTCAATGATTTATCTGTTGTTTCTTCTAAACAGAAGTCTTTACTCTCTGCAGTAAATATGCACACTCAGACAAATCCAGTGTGTGTGTGTTGTGTGTTATGGGGAGGGTGAAGGGTTTTAAGAAGCCAGCCATGCTAGTGCTCCAGAAATTCAATTAAGCGGACAGCAGGATGTCTCTGAAACCCAGCCTCCGTTGAGCTCAAAGTGCCCTGCGACACCCCCTGACACGCAATTCCCAAGCTTCCCAACCAACCCCTTTAGCACCCTTGAGCCACTCCCTCCCACCCCCACCAAGACCCACTGAGGCCACTATTAGGCTTCCCTTCATGGACTCCTCTCTTAATACAGCTTTCCTTCTAGAGATGGAAACTTTATAGATTCAGAGCAGTGAAAAAGATGAGGATAATGTTCAAAGGTAAAAATTATAAACTAAGAAGCGCTTACTTTCATTAAGGTGTTAGTTTGCACACGTTAAACCAATGTTGTCTTGTCCCTGTGTGCATGTGTGCGTGTGTGGGTGTGTCTGGCAAAGAGACAGATGCTGTTCATTTAGCACTTGAGTGGAAATCCTTGAGCTTGTCTCCAAAATGCCCAGGGGAGCCTGTGGCATTTGGACAGCATTAAATAAAGCCACTCTAGACCTCACACCACGGGGAGATCTGACCTCACAACATGGTCGCTCCACTCGGATTTCAACCAGTAAACTGAGCGAATCTGCGGTGGCGCAGAAGATCCTTTTCTTTCTAGTTTGGCATTTACGACGCAGCATCCCAGCGGGGTTCCACCTGAGTAAAACACCTGTTTGATCCATAGCATAATCCAGCATACTGTAAAACTAGTTAGGTTTATTTCTTTCTTGTTGTAGATGAACGTTTCAGGAAATGCAGATATTTGTTCTTTTTCCCCCACACGGAGTTATTTACGATGATATAAAAGTCCAGAGAGATTTGTAGTGCTCAGCCTTGTTTTGGACAAGATTGCATCAGTCTCCATCGTGGTGCATTGTTTTTCAGACAACAACATAAAAGAACCTGGCCTCCCCCTATTTCCTCCGGTGTACATTTTTGACACACAATGTCGCACACATCCAGCAAAAAAAAAAAAAAAAAAAAAAAAAGCAGCTTAGATAGGCACTAAGCCACTGCAGACACAATAGTGATGTTACGTAATGAGTCAAAAAAAAACTGCCCTAAATGTTGTGGTTGAGCGTACATTTGTGTGCGTACCTGGATTAAAGCTGCCCCTCAGCCCTCCCTGATCATGCTACCACACTTTACCTGCCTGGTTTTAACAGCACACAACTCCAGGAATGTCTGAGGGATAACATGTGACCCATGTGATCTGATTTGAAGCTGCATGCTTTGAGCTCCTACATGCTGCTGCCATGTCCTTATAAATCAGGACAAAATGAAAAAAGTTTCAGCTAGATGAAATGTTTTTTTTTTTGGTTGTTTTTTTTTCCTGCTCCTGTGAAACAGAATATATTCCTGTTGCCAAATGGATCACAGGGCTAGCTAACCAGGGCTTAGTATCCCCGATGATCCATCATGGCATTTTCATCCCTGCGTGCAGCTTTCAGCCATGTTATTTAGGTCTTACAGGGACATTGATTTCTGGTCGCTTGCCATGTATTTCACACAGGCCCACAGCAGACACGAGAGCTCTTCCAATACCAGAGAAAGTAATGATAATCAGCAGGCAACCTCGAAAAAAATCTAATTTGTCTGAGCTCTATTGAAAAGATATTAAGTCCTCTTCCTTGAGAACCGTGAGTGCAGTGACCTAAATCAGTGCAGACTAAAATGATGGGTTAGCTCGGGACTTAAGTGGCCACTTAAGGATGCTGTGTGTGCATTTTTTCCAGCGTGTGGCCCATAATCGCCCCAATCAAGCATACAGTGAGGTTAAGCCACAGACCCCCCACCCACCCACCCTGTATGTGTTAATCCTTCACTGCATGTCTGATCAGCATGTTGTCAGAGAAGTCACATGCACATAATAACACATTTCAGCCTGACTGCTTCCTCTCTGAGGAGAAGAGCTTTAAAGCTTTTATTTTGAAATTCTTTACATATTAGTTTCTGTTTTCAAAAGTTGAGACAACTTCCTGGTGCATTCATGAAATTTGTCAGATGTGCTCTGGTCAAAATATCACAAAAAAAAAAAAAAAAAAAGATGCAGTACAACAGCTCTATCTCTGAACCAGGTCTTTACAGCTCTGTTCATAGTCACCAGTATTATGATGCAAAGTCAGACACTTGACTTGACTCTACTCCCTATTCTGCAGATGTTCCTCTTAAAATGATAAACCACGTGTGAGCTATGACAAAAGCATCATGATGTGAAGTTAGGTGGAAATAAAGTTGGACACTTCTACTCTTATCTGGGTCTGTGATGTCACAGAGCTCTCCTGATGAAACCTAAGAGACAGGGTTGTATTATATGACTTCACACACCAAAATAAAATATTCTGTATTATGTCCCCTTTTATTGGCTAGACTGCTATACCTTTAAAAAGTACCTGTGTGCAGATTATGACAAGAGAGTGGTTTCCACACATCCACGGTGTGTGTACTCACCATTTACACCATTGGGGATGCTCCTGTGATGGTGCGGCACTGACAGGTCATCCATGGACCTCCTCATGGTTGGAGCCATCTTACTGTTCTCTGTGGGCTTGTGTATGTGGTTGTGATTGTGGTGATCTGGACTCCCAGCACTACCAGTACTGGACGTGCTGCTCCCGTCCCCGACATCCCTAACCGTGCCTGTGCCTCCATTCAGGTTGGTCAAACTGGACTGACTGTCTATGGAGCTCCTGGACCCTGCTCCGTTCCTTTCCTCATCTAGCATGAGGATGATCTCCTTCAGTTCAGAGTTCTCCCGCAGCACGGTCTCCTGGTTGGCCTCCAGCTCCTTCAGCTTCATCATGTAGGTGCCCACCTCCTTCCACATGGCGCTGGCGGTGTAGCGGCCGAACCGCTGCCACTCCCGGGACAGCTTCTTGCCCTTCTGCCGGTCGTCGTCCAGGAAGCAGCAGAGCTCCCGGAGCTCGTGGTTGTCATCCTGCAGCTTCTGGTTGATCTCCTTCAGACTCCGGATCTCATGTAGATGCACCTGCAGCCGCCGGTTGATGTCTTTCATCATGTTGCCATGCTCGATCATTAAATTCATCTTCTCGCCGTCGACCCTCCTTAGTTTCCGGACCAGGTCCTCTTTGCTGCAGCGCAGCAGTTCATCGTCCGTCAGCTGGCTCAGGTCATCCTTCGGACCCTCGGACGGATTTTTAGCCATAACTAAAATCTGAGTTCGTAAATACTGCCTTGGACCTAACTCTTCAGAAAAATAATAATTTCAACCTGACCTAACCTAACCTGAGTCGCGGAATTGTGATAAAATAGGAATGCATGGTCCAAAAATGTGAATGTATCGTTAAGTCCCGATTTTCAACAGGCCGTTAAAATGTTAATAAGATGTTGAAATGAGATATAACCTGGGTAAAGAAAAGCCTGGCTGTATCTCAGAAACAACAGCCGGGACTCACATTCCGCCGATTACGAATGTGACTATAGGATATATCGATTTCCGATCAGATTCTTCCACATTTAGTCCCAGGCGACGAGTTCAATCAGGAAAATACACTGTGTCCTATCTCCGTTGGACATTACTCCGTTATAAATGATGGAGAAAAACTGAACAGAGAAACTTAATTTAAAAAAAAAGAAAAACGAAAAGCAAAATGAGCGCAAACCTGCGTCCTAGTTCATCCCACTTTTCTACCGGCTGTGCCGCTTGGACCGCGCTGTGCCGTCAACAACGCTCCGGCTCGGATCAAACCTCTTCAATGAGGTGGTTGTGCTGCTGCTGGACGGACGGCTCAGTCCTCTCCACCCAACCAGCAAAGAATCCCAATTACGAACGGACACCCCCTCCTCCTTGCCTAAACACTCGGGTTTGAAATCATTCAAGAGGATTTGGCTAAAGACGGCCAATCAAGACGTGGGAGAGAAGTAGGCAGCAGGTAGATGAAAAGTGCGGTGGAGCCTCTCAGAGTACAGACAGCCCTCTTAAAGAGACAGTACGGTGCGTTCAGGACACCACAGGAAAACTGGAAAAAATATTTTTTCCAAAATATAAAGTCACTATTTTATCTGACATAATGTTATGAAACTTTTTTTTTTTTTTTTTTACTTTTTTACTCTTAAGGGTTTTTCTAAAAAAAAAAAATACACACTGTTTTTTATTTGTAAATAATAACAATAAAAAGCCAAACCAATAAATGAAAATACACACTAAAAAAGTGATTGAGAAATTTCTTAACAGGATTATGGCGCCTCCATGTGTACGCAGTCAGTAAAGGCTAAAGCAGCAGATTGAAAGTACACTACTCACAAAAGGTTAGGGATGTCCAGCTTTCACGTGACATTTCAGAAAGAACCCAATACTTCACAGATGAACTTAATTTGATCCTCTTTAAACTTTTAAATGCACATGTGAAACTGTTCAGTGTTTCAGTATTTACTGCATGTGATGGGCACATGGAACACGGGGGTGATTTTGTTTTTGTATTTTTATTTAGAAAATTTATAATTTAATCAATCAATCAATCTTAAAAACCTTGAGTTGGATTAGTCTGAACAGGTGCACACATTTAGTTAGTCCTTTTGTCAATTTTGCTTTGAAATGATTTTAGGGAAATTAATTTGTAGTTGTTGAGTTTATTGGTATGTGGGGGATGGCTGTATCCAGACTGGCCATCAGTGATCAGTACCATCTATAGGCTAATATAGGGGAAAAACTTGTCAGACACGACATTTTAGTGAATTTTATTTAAACGGCATGAAATTGTTATTCATTGTTACAAAGCAATAGACCAGCATTGTAGCCAAGAATTCTGATGTGTAAATGCAAAAGATAAAAAATAATCAAGTTAACTGAACAGCAAGATAAAATCTTATCAAAAAGCAGAATTCATGTAGCTTCTGGCTGAAAAAAATAAACGTTCAAAGACACCAACAGTCAGCTATTCTAAGCAACTCAGTTTCATTACATTGATTACACAGATTTCTTTTTATGGCATCGAGGTGCAACACCACCTACTTCTGGTGTTTCCTGTGATGAACTGAGCACACCACTCCACTCTTTGGCCTGAGCGTGCCGGTGTCCAGGATGTCAAAGGTCTGTCCTTGGACAAGAGTGAAATCAAACCTCTGGAGCAGCTTGGCCATCACCACTTTGGCCTCCATCTGCAAACACACCACCACTCACTGAGCCCAATCAGTGTGCTTACATGTGTTTCTGATCTAGTCACTGAATTACTTCCACCCACCTGTGCAAAGTTCTGTCCCAGGCAGGAGCGTGGGCCAAGGGAAAAGGGGTAGTAGCAGTAATAGGGCCTTGTAAAATAAATAAGAGACAACTCAGTTTTCCTTCTACATCACTTGTTGTGTGTTGTGTGTGAAATGTTGTGTGTGTTGTGTGTTGTTGCGTGTTGTTGTGTAAAATGATGTTCATCTTACTTGGGAGCATCTGGGTGAAATCTGTCTGGATCAAATTTCAGTGGGTCCTTAAAGAATTTTTCCATTCTTCCACACACATACGAGCTGAACTGAATATTAAAACATTTCATGTCACTTTTGATCATGTCTAAAAATGACATAATTTGAAAATAAATTACTAAACCTTTTGCTTTATTAAATTCCATGTATGTCATAAGCATAAATAAGCATAAAGCAGAAACTCTATCATGCTACCTAATGTATCAGATGGACATGTAAAACCTAGAGCTACCAGTATATGATGCTGATTGGTCTGGAATTCTGCATGCAGCTGCAAATCCATGTCTTTAAGTGTGCTAATATGTACTCTTTTTATCACTGTGACTTCACAAATCGTGAGAGAATTCAACAGCTTTGCAAGCTAAAGGCTAAAGGCAGGCTAAAGAATAATTTTCTACAGTTGCTCACCATGCAGCTGGCTCCCTTGGGTATATGTATACCATTAATGACCATATCGTCTGGAAGATCACGGGATGTGGCTGGTGCTGTCGGGTAGATTCTCAAAGTCTCTTTTAGAACCTGTGAGAGGGTTGAAATGTGTAGTTGACATACTCGCTTAAAAAACAATGATAATAATAATATAAACTGAATTAGCAGTCCAGAAAATAATAAATAAAGCACCTGACATTGAATCTTGAAATGAACATAATGAGATCAGTCGCGCACACTAAAGATAATCAAACTATTACTTTGCCATATTCACACAATTTACCTGTGAAAGGTAGATTAATTTCCCGAGGTCATTGTAGCTTATGTCTTGTTTCATTCCAATTACATCATCCACCTCTGTCTGCACTCTTAAAAATACAAACTCTCGTTAAGAAGTGCTTATTTCAAACTATATGACGAATAACTGTCATGCACTCTATTATCATTTTTTACTTCTCCAGTATTTCAGGATGTCTTGCAAGTTCCATGATACAAAACCCTAGTTGATTGGCTGTTGTTTCTTGCCCTGAAACGGTGCAAAGCGGAATCAGAACATTGCTGTAACAATGGAACAACAGTTTTTCCACAACACCACTTTATCTGAAAACAATGGAATGTGGGATGGCAGAAATGCCTTAAAATGGAAAAACACATTCCATATAGCAACACATCACTTCACCTGGACACAATAAAATGTTACTTGAATGAAGAGACTCAGGTGTGTGTGTTGACCCTGATCTCATTGATTTTAAGACATTTAGAATGAAAATTGTTGACTAATTCATTGATGACTAATTCAAACTCACCTGCAATGAAGAATGTTACAAAATTATCCAACATGAACTCTTTATCTTCTTCGGTCATGTTTTTCTCTGTAATTACAGGAAAAGAAATAGACAATTCAATTCATATGTGACAGAAAACAAAACAAAACAAACTTATTTACATTCTGAGCCATACAAATTTTATCCTCAGCACTTTTAAATCTGTGATCTTTGTCATCTTGAGGAACATTAACACGTTCCTGCTTTTGGATGTAAGAAATTCTTAACAGTAAAGACTATAACCTGTGGCAGCAGTTTTGATGAGCTGTGTGAGGATGTCTTTGGGAACGTCATCACCAATTTGCATGGCAGTCCTTCTCTTGTTGATCCACTGAGCTCCAGTTGTGCGCAGCAAGCTGCATGCTTCCCTCACTTCCTTAACAAACTGCCTGTTCTTTGGATTGAACTGGAATGAAATAATGAAGATGTCACACTAATGTTGATAAGGTTTTCATCATACACAATCCAAATGAAACAACAATGAAGAACATTAAATACCTCAAATATGGGGTCTCTAGCATAGAATGCCATCCCTCTCAGACAGGTCTCGATGGCTTTAGGGAAAGGTGAACTATTCTTCAGAAGATCCAAATCCATGCCAAAGGCAACCTGAAAGATTTTTTTTTTTTTTTAATACATATTCACTAACACAGTTACAGTCTAGGCTAGTGCTTTCTTCATGTTTTCTTTGCATTTATGTGTTCAGTCAAAGCCACATGAAGAGCATGATATAGAACTGACTACCTTCGCAATAACATCCAGCGTAATACAGTTAATAAGGGGCAGCATGGTGACCTCTGCATTATTATCAGCAATATCTGCAAGTTTATCCATCAGTTTCTCTGCCCTCTCATTGAAGGTCCCCATTAGACCTCTCAAGTACCTGGAAGAGATGACAGTTTCAGACCAAGAAACACCACATCCAGGAGATCCAAGAAACACATCACAGATTTTCTGCAATTGGACACTGTTGCACAAGAGAAACTGGGAAATGTTTTCTTGCATTCTGAGCAGGATCAATAATGACTGCAAAGAAATGACACAAAATAAATAACGAGTACAAACTCACAAGCTGCTGAATGCGGGGTCCATAATTCGGCGCTGTTTGTACCACAGCTCATGATTCTGCACTGTTATCATGCCATTGCCTAGTAACCTGAAAAGTAAGGTTTTTGTCTTGTTTTGTTTTTAAAAAAAAGTAAGTTAACGGTTTTGAAATAAAATCACACAAGGTTTCAAAAAATGTAACATCACACAAGAGACTGTTTTAACTAAAACAAAATATGACGCAAAATGCTAAAAAAAATCAGTTTCCAAATTCAACAAATGGGAGTATCACAAACACTTTCCATTCGTTATGAATGCCAGCTACCTTCGACCAAACAGGTTGAAGAGTCTCCTGTACACAAACCTTTCCTTGGGGTACTTTGGGGACATGAGGATTTCCTAAAACAGAAGATGAAATACTGAACATTCAAAGGGTTTTGATTTAAAAAATATATATA
>JBAMYA010000017.1:1654549-1669372 GCA_037176975.1 Arrhamphus sclerolepis
ACCATAAAGAGACAAAAAATGGCCAAAGAGATGGAAAACATATAATAACAAAAATTATACAACAAACAAACAGATGCTTCATGAAATCCATTAATTAAAAATGGAGACAAAAAGAAGCAGAAAAACCAGTACGTGGGAGACAAAGACAAGGATCTGACTCAACAAAGGAAGGCTAGGAGTGCATTTACAGTGGGAGGTAATGACTAATGGCAAACACGTGTGTGGTGGGAACAGCCCAGTGGAAAATCAGCAGAGTTCATAACAGGTGTGGAGCAGGTAAACAGGAAAAAGCTCAAGGGATGAAATACTTAAGATTCAAAATAAGAAAGGAAATAAAGCTAGCTGACATACAACATCCAAAATCAAAGATGTGGACTCCCTAAAGGTACTGATGATCAATTAAAACTAAACTTTTTACTAAATTAACTGATACAGATCCCTATCCTGGCAAGCATTTTCACTAACCCATAATTTGTTTGACTTCACTCACAAACAAAAGTCACAATGTTCATCTGCTTTTAAAATATCAGTGCTTCATCTGTTCTCTGTGTCATTTTTTTGTTTGTTTGTTTTGGTCATATTTTCCTTTCTTTTTTTTCTTTTTAGTTTTTGCCCCTCTTTCTTGGCTAATGGTAACTTTCTTCATAACATCTGGGATGTTGAAAAAGCCTTATTAAAAATGGAAAAATATACAGATCTGTGAGAAAAGTGGTCCTGGCTGTAATGTAATTTCTGCTTCCAAGACTTACTTACTTGTAAGTATGAGGTACCAATACGATGCCATGTCAACTGAGAATCACAATCCAAAATCTGAGAACCAAAACTCAGAAGCAAAGAAGCAAAATCCAGAAGTCGCAACCAGGAAATCAACTCTACAAAGAAATGCCTTTTTCTCCCAGTAGGGGAGTTTTTTCTTCCCACAGCTTTGTACCATTAGCTTTTGCTCAAGGTCATGCTCTGCGTGTCAGAATAATTCGTACTGTAATAGTTAAAATTAACTATGTTAAAGGCTCCAATTTTAATGAATAAAAGCAGGAAGATTTTTTTTGTTTAGTTGATGTTGCCATGACGCATCACAATATTAGAGCTCCATTTTTGTAGATGCATTGCATGTAAATGAACATTCCCAGAGTTGACTAAACTGCTTTGTTTCTGATGTCTCAGTTTGTAGACTCTGAGTTAGTATGTTAATTTGGAGTTTGTTGAACGTAGTTTTGAAATAGGCCCCAGTTTCCTTAGCTATATCATCGATACACCCTTTCGCATGGCTTGAGACTGTAGAATACTAAGCTGGATAATGAATAATGTGTCTAATATTTGATAAAAAATAAATTACTCAAAATTCATAAAATAACTAATCTCTGAGAGCCCAGACTATGAGCAGTTCAGATAAAATGAGTTCTGAAGGCCTGTGTATGTACTAGTGGTGTCCAGCAGGTGGTGCTCTATGCAAGTCTCCCTTTAGCGGTGCCTTTTCTGTCTTGTCTTTGTTAAAAAGACAACTACACTGGTTGCACAAGATTATTATGTTGTTGTTTTTTTCATTTCAGTCCATGCCTGTGTTATGTACATTTAAACAACATTATTGTCTTTTTTTCTTCCTGTAATCATGCAAGATGAGAGAATCATGCATTCTGATCTTTGGCATCCAAGAATCCTCATCTGACCTACACCATCTTCCTCCTGTTTGTTCAATACACTTCAGCCGCTACCACTGCTATGGCCACTTCATACCTGTGCATATTGTTTGCAATAACTTTCAAGCTTGTCTGCATTCTTATCTTAAAAAGAACGAGCAATCATATTTTTGGTCCACAGCCCTGGCTCTGTGTAAGCGCTGGAGGCTAGGGGCTGTTTGATGTTGTTATGGCTGGCTGGCTGCCGCCTCAGTACTACTGGATCTGCAGGCCCCTCTCATGTCCAAAGGTATTGTGTTGGCTGTTCTTTTGATTATATTATCAACAGAGAGAGAGAGAAAGAGAGGGGGGGAGAAAATTAAGACTCCCACTGAACATGAGTAAACAAACAAAAGTTTGTAGAGTCTGGTTCTTCCAAAGAATGTCAGTTATTCAGACTTCTCTGAGGATATTGATGTCCTCTGCTGGGATTATCATACTCAAAATTGTTCTTGCTCGATGTAACTATTAACCGGGCCTCAGTTGGCATGAGAGATGAGCATTATACTCATTTTAGAAAATAAACTATTCATACAAACAAATTGAAGGCAATACAGAGTAATATAAACAGCCAACTCATCAGTATTTACAATTAGTGTAGATCTTTTTAGTGGTGATGGACTGGGATGAAAGAGTAGCCCTGGCAGACTAACTAAAATGCAGCTGAAACACACTTAAACTAAGTTGCAGTTGTGGTATTTTGTGACATTTTAAACAGAATGTTAGTGTTATTCACTCTGTTAGTCACAGTCTGTACAGATGTATAGGTTTGAGCATAATGATGCAACGAGTTCACCATAACATGAAAGGAGCATTGCACAGCCATGGTATTTAGTAACAAATGCATGTCTTAGTTTTAAACTATCTGTCAACAAGCTAATAAATGTCTTTCTTTTCTCAGCAACCTTGTCAGTCACAACCAGAGGCCATGTTCATTCAGATCTTCCTCAGCCATGAGCATGAAGGCCTCCAAATCACCCAAGGATATTTTTCCCCCAAACCGATTCCTAATAAATTTCAGTATAAAGATTGTATTTTAATATGCCACTTGGTTTTACAGCTAATCCATGTACCTTGTGACATATCTTTGTAGGGAAATGCCTTGGTTCGTCAGGTGGCGTCTAAAATGATCGTAGCGTGCTGCTTTCCCTACCTGCTCTTCATGTAGGGAAAGCAGTGCTGTGAAGTGCCTTGGGAGCCTTTTTGCTCATTCTTTGCTGATATAATCATTTTATGCTAGAAGTCCACTATCCAAATCTGAGACTTTTTATCGTCTTAGTTGTCCTCATGTTTCTGTTGTTCCTGCTCAAGTGCTGCAATGTCCATAATTAGGTGGAGCTAAGATCAGTGAGTCTGCTTGCTGAGGCAGCAATACTGTTGACAGTGGCACATTTCATGAATAGATCTGTTGTTCTTGCATGTTATTTTAGCTTAAGCCAATAGATCATAGATAGACACTTGATTTCTTTCTTTTTATCAATCAATTTAAATCTTTAATTGCTACCATATATCTTAGGGTGCTTTCAGGCTATACAGCTTTCAGCATTGGATTCACATTTCCTGTCTTGAAGTAGTTTTGGTGTTCACACTACGTGACTGATATGTGCACTACACAGTCTCACTCACTACACAGGCAGCTGAAGGGGAATAAAAAAAAAAAAGTGTTGCTTGCTTCGAGTATGGAGTGTTGTGTTCCTTGGAATACTTAAAGTGTCTCCCCCTTTGTGTGATGGTGCATCATACTTCGCTCTGTCATTGGCTGTAGCTTAAATTTTGAGTCTCTCAACAGCTCCAGATAGTTAGCATGCTAGCCACCTGTCGACAGTCAGCAATGGCTTGACCTTATTTCATCAACAGTCTTTGAGTCTGTGTGTTGGTCACATAAATCGATTGAGTGCAGATCAGTTTGAGTCCAACCAGTCTGCAAGCTTGCCGACTGGCAAATCGGATTTAAATATGCAGTATGAAAGCATGTGGGATGGGGCAGTTGACAAACCAACCTGCTTGGTCTTGGTTTGTAAGTCATATTTCATAGCAAAATTAAATTACTGATATCACAACTCCAAGTGTGGACAGATGAAATCAAGAGATTTAGATGTGGATGCAGGAATGTACCTTTCCACTCTTCCCGCACTAGTGGCTTCCTCCAGTTATTCCATTCAAAGTTGACAGCATCACCACTCACGTAGCTTTCAGTGGTGAATTTTTTCCTTGTCCAAATGACAGGAGCATATCTTGAAATTTCTTATGTTCAGCTCACTGACCTTCTCCAGTTTGTCCTTCACGTCACCCCAAATTTGCACCTTCTATGTTCTCTGAACAGAAAGATCACTTCGCCAATGTTACATCAGCCATGAAGGTATATATGTAGCTTCTTCGCACCGGAGTTGCGAGATGTGCAATCTGCAGCATCGCAATAGTACACCATGGTTATTTGAACAAGATGTAAACTGAATGATCTGTATCAGTTGTTCTGGCTTGTCGGTTTCTTTACTGAAAGTGATCGTGTCTGCAAAAAGCTCCAAATGCAACTCATTACTGCCACCTAGCTGATAAAAATAGCACCATTTCATAATATTTGGGTAGCCTCTATTAGGGCTATATATGATTGCACTACAATATTTCATATATGACCATGAAAATCAATAATAAAACTTGTTATTTATCTGAAATAAAAAAAATACAATTAAACATCAATTCTTTGACTTGTTCGTCTTTATGAAACTTTGTTGATCTGATCAAATAATCTGATCTGATCTGCTCATATACAGTGCCCATATATGAGAAAAATACCCCCCAAATCAACATTAAATTTATGGTCTATTATGTGTTTACTGTCTAGCATGTGTATGTACATAAATGTGCACATCTTTATGCCCTAATTCTGTTAGAATTCAATGGACATAAAATTGTCACCTATACTGATGTGTAGGCGACATACTGAGCAAAAAGGAACATATAGAATGACCTAAACGTGTTATTTAATTTCATGAGGACACTGGGATGCCTTTGAGATTAGTCCTGTTGATCATCCCTGAACAAGGCGTTCTTCTGTGCTGAGCCAGCCAAGGAACAGGAGAATTCAAGTTCCATGTAATCCGTAAAATCCTAAGATTGTCTGGCATTCTTAAATAGGCAGAACTGCTAAAGGGTGCATATGGATTTGCTCATGTCCACAGATGCGCATATGCGCATAAGCTTTCAGTTATCTGTGTTTGTGTGTCCATAATGATTGCTTTCTATGACTTCGCTGAACCCTTGTCAGTCATTGCAAGTTTATGTTTGTTTGTGCAGAGTTACCCTCCTTGCAAGTGAGCGTTGTGGGGGGTTGGGGTCAAGGCAGTCTGTAACGGGAGCAGCAAGACTCTTGAAGGGCTGTGCTGTTTTGCAGGTCAACCAGCCGCAGTACACCCAGAGGAAATCTCAAGTTCCTGCCAGCCTACAAAAGTAAACAGATCTGTAACCACCAAGTGCTGGCACCAGGCCTGGGCCACCGGCGCTATAACTAAAGGAATGAATGATATAACTCTGAAAGTGCATGGCAAAGTAATGCATTAAGAATGCTGAAAGCTAGACCAGTCTTGTTACATTTGTTGGTGTAAAATCATGCTCATTAAATAAAAGTGAAAGGATTTTGGTCAACTTGAGCTTTTGGTTAACCACAGCGTTCTCACTCAGGGCATGATACACAAGCCCTCAATAAGCTGTGAAGACAATTCGCCTGCTTTTAAAATGCAACTGCCCGGAAAACCCTTGCTTCATTCAATATGTCAGATAACATCTTTTAGCCAAGGCTTTTCAAAACCTCCCCTCTCTTTTATGTTCCCTTTCCTCTTGGTTCCTTGCTCGTCTGTTTTCCCTGTCCCAGCTTTCTCCTCTGTCTACACATCTGCGGTTATTTATCTGTTATTCTGTGGCAGCAATGTGGTCAACATGTGTCTGGCTTCTCTCCACACAGTACTCATCTGTAGTCGTCGTAGGGACCACAAGGGGACCAACCCAGGTCATTTAGTCAACAGGGTAACTCATCATGGGGACAGTGGGACGATTTTAAAATACCTCCTTTTCTCTAAGCATAGCATTAAAACATCTCTTTTAATTGTGTCATGACATTTTGCCATAAAGGCACTTCCATATTTTTTTTACTTCTCATATCTGGGGACAAGGGGAACAACAAAAGAAAAATAGATGTCATGACCAGTTGGAATTAGCCTGAAAGGACTATATGGGTTGCCTAAGCCTATGGATTTGCATTTCTCTGACCTTTGAACTTTAAATCTCAGTGTCATTTAATCTTTTGGAAAGACTATAGCCAGCACAGATCAGCCTAGAAACCATGCTGAATGTAAGTAAAGGCATAAAGGGCTTAAGGGGTTATGTATATAACAGCTCTATTATGGCTGCGTTGTTAAATAGAGCATTCACCATGAGTTTTATATCCAAGTGTTTGAAATTAAACAATTTTTCAGTTGCCATTGCTCTCTCCCAGTCTTAAATGTTTAGCCTCAAAACACTATTGAAACTCATATATGTGAATCACCTCAGAAAAACATGAACACAATGATGTTGGTAAATGAATTTTTTTTTTAAACTTTCACTTATGAAGACTCACACATAAGACTAGTATATGCAGGTAGATCTCCATCTACAGCACTTTTGTGTCCTTGGGCAAGAAATGGAGCACCCCTATTGGCCCAGATAGACAAATTAGTGAGTGACTATAGAAAGAAACAGCTACATATTGTATAGTTCATACACAGTATGTAATAAGAGCAATAGTGTGTGAAGGAGTGAATGGAAAACACATTGTAAACATTTTGTAGGATCAAATGTTAAAAATGTGTGTTTGTGTGTGCGTGTTGGGGGAGGTATGTAAATGTGGCCCATTTAACTAATTGAATTCTGTCATTACTAAAATGTTTAAATGTGGAAATTTTAGTTTCGATGGGAAACTTTCTTGGACAAATTCTCATTACTTCTCGTCAGGGTGGGCTCTAATTCCAGAACCACCAAAGGTGTTTCCAGATTATGCCTTACAGGTTCCATCAGCACTGCTGGGTGGACGGGGCCTTTGATGGTCTGACTTTGTATTTGGTCATTAAAGCACTTTTCAACGCAATAAAAACTTACTTTGACATTAGAAAACACACTCATTTACCTTTTTCATGAGATTTCAAATATAATTTAGCAGTTGTTTTTAAAGCATTTTCCTCTATAGCACTTTGCTTTTCTGCACTACACATGATCTGAGGTGTGGAAAAAGAAATGACACATTCAAAGGTCAGCTGATGAATGCAAGGTCTTTATATATATATATTTATATATTTATATATAATATATTTCTTCAGTATAATTGCAACAACATATTCATAGAGCACTGCAGTCCAACACAGAATGAAATACGGACACCTGTTGTTGCTTAATGAAGTGATATGAGGCAAGACGTTTCCCTTTGTTGCTGGATGCCTTCATTTTCAATCCGATTAGTGCACCATGTTGAGTATAGAGTCATTTAAAAGCTTCAGAAAACTTAAAAAAAGAGAGAACAGACAAATAAATACTGTACAATGCCATATATGTAATACTAGATTCAGAAATCACAAAAAGATCATGCTTTTCTCTACACTTGTATGTATATGCACCTTCATGCAACAATGCAGCATTTCTGGCAAGCTTCCATTCACAATAACACTTTTATCAACAAATGGGAAAAAAAATAAAGTGCCTTCCTTTAAAACTGGTGATTCCAAAGTTCGAATGCTTGTATGCATATGGAGGCAGAATTCCTGAAAAGAGGTTTGGAGCAAATATCCAAAGAATTTAAATGGACAGAAAGGAGAAGTCCCGGAGGTCTTTCATTTGGATAATCTGCTGTGACAGTGATGATTGTTGATAGTGATGCAGAGTTAAAAAAAGAAAGAAAAAGAAAAGAAAAACTGCCACTGCAAACTAGCCCCACCAGAGGTTAAAAAATCCACTTTTTCAGTCTGATGCACCATATATAATGGCAAAAGCCTGGAATATTTGGTAATGCCAACTGATTCCTATGTCCAGCACTAATTTCCTGTGTCAGTCAGGGTACCGGCCACTGACTGTGAGACTTTACTTAAGAAGGAATGGCATTTCTATCAGATCAAATTCTGTGCAGAAATGCAAACTTCACAAACCATCCATCCATCCATCCATCATCTATACCCGTTAATTCCTGTGCAGGGTCACGGGGGTCTGCTGGAGCCTATCCCAGCTCTCTTAGGGTGAAAGGCAGGGGTACACCCTGGATAGGTTGCCAGTCCATTGCAGACTTCACAAACCAATAGCTTGAAATGTTCCCGTCACATGATGCATTAACAACAACTGTTAAGGTATAAGGGTCCCAGCTGCTTCCTGACACTGCATAAAAGCATCATCTGTTCATCAATTCCAATCTGAATTACACAGCCAGTACACTTCCATTAAACTTTACCCTAATACAAGATCCTGAAGTTCTCTGCTGACGAGGTAAATGAGAAAATGCATTTGTCATGGTCCATATGTCCCCCTGAGAACATTGTAGAATCACTTCTATATGCATAATGTAATAACTATTGAACTTATTCTTTCTCTACATTTGTACAGTAGAGTCTTACAGGTTGGATTTACACTGGCACCAACAGTTTGATGATTTTTTTTGTCTCTTTGGCACCCATGTCATACTGTAAATTATCCTGGATGTGAAAGATAATGTTAGGAAACAAATAAAATCACTCTGTGTGAGAAAACACTTAAAAAAAATCAAAATCATTTTACTGTATCACTACCACCTAAAGGCTATTCTCATAATACTTCAAAGCAAGCTTAACAAGGATGCGTAGAATGTTTCAAATCCTTTTAGCTTAACTTTCTGGTTGAGAATACAAATTCCTAAACAAATTGCAATTTTAGTGCAATGTGAGAGAGCACTGGTGGAAATGTACATTACAGTGAATGTATGCAGTATTGTTTGGCTCCACCGATGTCTTCTTCCCATTAAGTCCTTTGTAAAGCCTCAGGGATTGTATATTGTAGCAGCATAGTTAAGATTTTCAGATTCCCCCTCATCTGTGTTTGTTTCTTTAGAGCAACTCGCCCATAGTCATACAATATTTCCTTCTTTGAAACCAACAAGAAAGATCAGCATGTAGACCATTTGTTGCTAATTTTAATCACAAGCACTACAGAACACCACAAAAGAAGCCAGCAGGTAGACATCATACTGACAAACACCCAGGAGAGTGTATTGAATTGAAAAATAAAGAGTATGATGCTATGCCATGTGTGTAGGAGGTTGGCAAGCAATGGGAAAACACTTCTCAACGCTTTTCTTGTTTTTTTGTTTTTCCGTTTATGTGAATCAGTTAGTCAAGCCTGACAGCTGGAAAATGTGCCCATTGGTGCATCATTATTCATGAGCCCCTCACAAAACTCCAAATCACAATTGTACAGTCTTTTATGCGTGGTTAATAGATGATGCGTTTGTAAGTGATATTTCATGAATTTTAAGGTGGCCTGTCTCCTCTCAAATTAGGACTGGGCCCTCTGACTCTGATTAAAGTGGTAGTTTTGGCTGCGGTCCCTCAGTACTCCCTGGCCTCTTCCAGTTCATTCATGAACACATCTTCATGGGGGTTCTCTGGGCACTTCAGTCCATTATTGGGGGGCCGAACTGCATGGAAGCGGCTCCAGTCCCCCTTGCACAGGATCCAAGGCAGCACATCCACTTTGAAGTGCAGCTCATGTGAAAACTCCGTGCTGATCAGGTTAGGCGTGCCTGCGCCTTTACCTCTTGTGATCAGCCGTCCACGGTCGTCGTAACAACAGTGCTGAGCTGCAAGAGTAGACGAGTCGCTGGAAAGTGCCGAGCGAATGCAGCTGCGGGCTGAAGGCTTGTAGATGTCCAGGCGCTCCTTGGGGCTGCTGGCATCACGCCATCGGAACGGTCGGCTGTGAGTCTCATCGTAGATGCTGACCACTGTGTATGCCACTTCGGACGGGTAGGAACAGGGGCAGCTGGGCAGCTCAGACAAAACTTGGTGGAGGTACTTCTGGAGGAAATCACTCTTGCAATTGAGCCATTTCTCACAGCTGTCAACATCTGTGGAAAAAAGACAATGAAAGTAAAATTGTTGCTCATGGAAGCAATAATCGGGTCAATGCCGATACCATGAAGTCAAATCTGAATCCTAAGTCTGACTTCTTTAAACATCTGTAGAATAGTTGCAAACAAGAAAGATCTGCGTTCCCATGGTCAGGGTTGGCCACAGGATGCCAGTGTAGCGCAAAAATGGTATCCACTGTGCGGCAGCAAGCTCCATTTGGGGCTTTGCAGGCACCTAAACATCTGGTTTTGAACGACACTCCACTGTTTTGGGAAGTGGCTACTTTAGTACAAGGGTAAGGACAAAATGGAGAAGAATATTAAAGTGCTGAAGCTCACAATAAGTTCCAGGCTGTATACCAGTCAATTTGGCAAGAAACAGATCAACATTGACTGCAAGATGAGCGGTGAACCTGTCCATGCTTAGGATAACATGCGCAAGTTATGTCAGAGAAAAGCTGAAGTCTGGAAATCCTGGCAGAGTGAGTTCTGGCACCCTTGTGTGAAATTTTCTCCAGTACTCGGGTTGCAAAAGTCAGTGTTCATCTGTCCGTGACAAATTGATGGAAACATAACCTTGAATTTCTGGTGAATTTCAGCATGTCAGTATTTTTCCCCATTCAGTCCTTACACTCACGTTAAATTTGCAACTTCCAAAACAGTGGAGTTCGCTAGTCCTTCAAAACTGTGTTGTCACCAGGTTGCCACCCAGTGGATGCCATTTTTGCGGTACTCTGGTATCCCATATTTTAGCATACATCTGTTAAACAGGCTTTGTAAAAATGTGTAAGTCTTTTGTAGTTTAGAAAAATATTATTGAAAGGATTCTTTCAACTAAGGGGAATTTATAAAAAAAAATAATAATAAAGAAAGAAAAGAGAAGCTTACCTGCACCAAAAGGCTCGGTTCCATTCTCCATCTCAAAGGGGAAAGGCTCCACAACAGTGTTAACATCACCTGCAGAGAACCGCACATTATTTAAATTCTTAGATAGCAGGCAAATCAAACAACACAGAATGAGTGGAAAGATTCTGCTTGTGCATTTTTATTCTTGGATTGCAGGTATCGTCTCACCAGGGCAAGGATCCAGGTCACACTTGGAAGCTTCAGTCAGAGTGCAGGAGTAGCCACAAGACTTGGTCCTCTTCCTCTCACCATGGCCACATGTAACTGAACAGGGAGACCAGGGAGTCCATTCCTCTGTGTCCTTTTCTGTGGAAGACAAAATTGTGATTCATGCCACATGGATCAAAAACAACTTCACACTCCCGTGATGACATAAGATCTATAATACCAGATTAAAACACCATAGAATTTACGTTTGCAAAAACTGTCAGGGCTGATGAGAGGTATTGAGATTAACATGACTGTTGCACTATTTTATTTTGTAGTGTATTTGATGAGTTTAGAGTAGCACAAAAGTATAAAAACAAAGCAAGATAATTTTTTTAACATTTGTTTTTAACATTAACTTGAGTACTAGTAATTTTATTTCAAGGCTTGCAAGTTTCCTAAATGTCTCTTGCTCTTTTTAAGCAGGCTGTGATAAAATTAAAGGGAGAAAAGCTGCACTGTGACTCTGTACGCCTCTGCACCATACATCCTTGTGGTGTTAATAACACTGAAAACAAGTCATTCTTGATTAAAGACGAGGTGGGTGCAGAAATACCAGCTTGGGTGTAGTGAACACCCAATTTTCCTTTGTGGGGAGTGCCAGCTTGCCATGTGGCCATTCGAATATATGGTCTCAGGAGAGTCGTAATTACAGAAGAAGCTAAGGTTAGAATCCTTGATTTATGTTCACTGCGTCCTCAGATGTGGCCACTTCGTGAGCATTGTTGCCCTTTGCTGACAATTTTGTATGTATAACAGTCAAACAGACTAAATATAAATATAATGGCTTAATGGATTCGTGACATGAACTCTGGTTGAACTAGTTTTAGACAATTGTTACCACATTAGAGCACAACTGAAAAGATTAAAGACTCACCTGCAGAAATGATACAAATAGAAATATGGAAACAGATTTGTATCAATGGGAAATTTCTTTCAAAAAGTAGAGCTTCACATTGTAGTGAGTCCATGACTGTACAATTATCTGCACTGGGATTCTCGTTCTCTCTTTTTCTCTCACTGTCATTGACTAAGAACACCTCATCTCTCCTCCTCTCTCATTATTTACTATTTTTATCACTGAATAAGTTGTCTGTGCAAGCTGAGACACAACACAAGTTATGCAGTGCCCTTGAAGCCCCCCGAAATTCTTGAACCCGCTCAAAAGGCTGAGCCGCGGAAGGCAGTGAGGGCCGCCAGGTTCTGAAGGGGGGCCCAAGGGGTCCTGGGGAAGGATGAAAGAACTAGCCAAATGGCCCCTGTCATTCTGCGTTCCCAGTCTGCCCTCTAATTGTTCACAAGCAGAGGGATGTTTTGTCCCAGGGAACAGTGCCGGCCTCACGCTGCCATTAGCGAGCGCATCGAACCCATCTTCAAAAGCTAGGCCTCTGCAACCAGCACGACCAGTGTCGACTTCAAAGTACCCATAACCCGCAATGTCCTCACGGTCGAGTGCTCATGCTGCCTCACTTGCTGGCATCATTTGGCATTCTCTGACTGTGAAGATAGTTATCAAGCAACCTCAAAAAGCCACTCGATGCTTCTCCCACATTCTCATTTTTTCCTCACAGCCCCATTAGCCTCCTTATTCATTATCTATGTTTTAAATGTTTAATTCTGACAAATGAAATTCCTGAATTTTCTTTTTAAGTTTTAACATCTGTAAGAAAAAAAAGTAAAGCTGTAATAAGTCTAATGAAGTATTTGTGCATGGCACTAACAGGGAGTCCATCACTTGGCAAACTTACCATAGTAGCTCTGCATTGGATCCCAGCCTTCATTCCAGTGAGTATTCCAGTCTCCCCCTACCCCACTGGGTAAAGGCTCTTCACTGCCATAATCCAAAGAGTAATCTTCCTCCCCCTCTTCTTCACCAGTTTCCTCTATGCCCGACCGACTGTTGCTGTCCTCGCTGGAATCGGCATCGGTGTAACTCCAGAAGAGAGGCCAGAAGAGCTTCTGACCTCCAAGCCAATCCACTGTGGAAGAGGGGGAGGAGGAGGGTAGCCAGTCTTTTTCGTTGGCCAAGTCCATCTCTACCTCCATCTGAGGGTCATCAACCACTTCTATGGTTACCTAAAGAAGAGTGGTTAATCTGAAGTAAGCCAGAACAAATTCTCCCATTACAATCACTCAGAACGTGGAAATCATCACAAATATGTTCATTTCCACAAATGCGTTTTGCACCTTCAGTGCTTTTACTTACAAGATTTTCTCAGGTGATCAGCCATGTCAAGTTCATGGAAAACTGCTTTAGTGAGTTTTCCAGTGAGCATGACCATTCAACCAACCAAGTGAGTCACACAGAGAGAGAATGTGAATCTTTATTTTGGAGAACCACCTTTTATTACTTAAACATGACTCATCTTAGATGCTACAGTACTTTCAAGGGCCCCACTTCAGCTGAAGGGCAGGCGACAGCAAGACTGGAGACCAAAACTGTTTCTGTTATTGCTGTGAAACAAATTTTCTGAAGTGCTGTTTTTTGTCCTTGGTATGTTTTAGCTTGTCCATGTGCTACATGAAAACTCATCAGCCATCTAATCAGTGTCTGCCCATGATGTAGACATAGGCCCGCATCATTATGTCCCCTGACCACATCCTGATTACACTGACCCGATTTGGAGAGAATAAGTGCCCTGAAATATTTCAATGTTTTGGGCCAAATGAAAGAAAATAATGAGAACTTAATGGACACATATGATTACAGATCCTTCCTTCTTTTATTACACTTTAATAAGATGGTAGCAAAAAGAAAAAAGGGCACAGCTGCGAGTCAAAGATCAAACAGACAAATTTTTGATTTTGCTAAACAGCAAGAAAATTGTACAATAACAGACACAACTGTTTGTAGCATCTATTTGTTCTTCTGATTTAAGGGTTTGTGTCTCTATGTTGGAAAGCACGTCAGATATCCTATAATAGTGTGACTCCCTGCTCGCCACTCACCTGTATGTTGGGGTTCTGAGAGTTAATATCAGCATTGGCCAAGTCCGGAAAGTTGTTCAGGTCCAAGATGAAGGGTTTGGTTTCCTCCTCAGGTTCTGGCTGTGGCAGAACACCAACAGAGCGGTGATGGTGGTGAGACCACCTCCTCTGGTGGCTGGGGGGCTCAGGCAGAAGACTCTGAACCTGGTTCTGCTGCTCCAAAGCCTCAGACACATACTGGACTCCACTACTGTGAACTGCGTGGCCATGAGCCTAATGGAAAGTGTAAGTAAATATGAGAGTTAAACTGAGTTCTACCAATTTCTTGTTTTCTTGGTAACTTTTGTTAATGTGCATTTCTGTATTTCCTTGCTCCAATATGTTCCAAAAAAGTTTGAGAATTGTGCAATTTAGAGCTAATGATAGTGTAGAAAAACTTGTGTTATTTAAAATGGATGATGACCACAGGTGATTATCACCATGACTGGTACAAAAGGACCTTTGAGGAGCAAAGATGGGAGATGGTTTGTCTAAACTTTTATATAAATTATTGAGAAAATAATTAAAATGTTTAAAAAGAATATTCCCCAAAGAAAGATAGGGAATTATCTGATATATTTATCCCTCTACATTGCACAATTTCAATAAATTATCCAAGAAAACTTGAGGAATTTCAGTGTGTCAAGGGCAATCTTCAGTTGGACACCCCTTATCTCTCCAATGACACTTATTCAAGCACTCGTAGTTATATCAAAATCTGACATAACCACATGGACAGGAGATTAATGTGGGAAAACCTTTGTCAAGCACAACAACACTGAACTTTATTTGCCCATGGCAACAACAACCCAACCGTATGTTGACTTTGTCTGAAGGTGGTATCAATGTTTCTGGGTTCTAGAGGCATCTGGGAAGAATCAGATGCCTCACAGTGGAAATATGTAATGTGATCGGGGGGAAGGTGGTGGTGGTGGGGTGGGGGTGGGGGGGGGG
>JBAMYA010000017.1:1675342-1697375 GCA_037176975.1 Arrhamphus sclerolepis
GGGGAAACCGGGGGAAAAAATGGAGAAAAAAGTTTGAAAATTGGAAAAAAAGGGGAAAAGCCCCCCCCCCCCCCCCCCCCCCCCCCCCCCAAAAAAAAAGGAAAAAAAATAGACATAATGAACAGAGCCACGCAAAGACATGGTTGAAAAGAGAGCTGTTGTGTTGTATCACTATGATATTTTGTTCAAAATATACTGTCAGCTTTTTTTCCCCTGCTTTAAACCTGTCAGCATTTATATCTTCTCACTAACACATTTTAAAGCATGGGGGTGTCAAATTAATTTCCACCAAGGGTCACATCAGAATTACAGTGGCCCTTAAAGGGCCAGTTGTATAAAGACTGTATGAATGTAAGTACTTTCTAACACATTTTTAAATAACAGTTTCTGTATTGATTATTATTTATTGAAGTTACAAATGTTGTCAGCATCCTGCACAGACATTTTTGGGAGCTGAAGCCAACAGGAAAGGGCACACTAAGGAACAAAGGAAATTTACTTAAAAAAAAAAACAAAAAAACACAACTTGTATTTTAGGGAAGCAAAGGTTTGTGGTAATAACTGAGAATTTTTCAAGCCCACAAAATATTGACTTTTCCAAAATCACAACTTTTTAACCAAAAAAAAAAAAAGAACAAAAACAAACAAACAAAAAAATAATTTAATGTTGTAAAATTGTCAGCTTTGTTTTTTTCCCTCTTTTTTTTCTCATCTTTTGGTGACTAAAAAAAATGTTTTCTTTCCCCCCCGAAAACACTGAAAGTTTGAAAATCAATTTTTTTTGTTCATATAGAATTATAACCCTAACCCTAACCCTATGCCATAAATTGCAACTTTTTAACATAAAATTGTGGATTTTGCGAAACATCATGACCTTTTAAATTAATACTAAAATGTTTTGTTGTAAAATATTGAATATTGAATCTTTTAATTTAAAATTATGACTGTCATTTTTAATTTAATTTGATTGTAAAATTGCATTTTGCAATATCAACTTTGTTGTAAAAAGTGCATTTTATTCATCTTTTTAAATAAAATTTCCAACTTTTTGTTGCATATTTTGCTTGTCAAAATCAAACTTTTTTTTTAATGTAAAAACCGACTTCTTTTTAATATAATGTTGTAATTTTTTGTTGTAAAATATTGACTTTTGCAAAACTGCAAAATACACTTATTTAAAGACAATCAAACATCCTTAAGACCACAGTGGTCACATAAAATGATGAGGTTGGAAGGATTCGGCCCGCGGGCCTTCAGTTTGAGATCTATGTTGTTTTTTTTAAAAAAAGCTTTCTGAAGGCTAGTGAGTGACTGGCAAATGTGGAATGCTGTGTAATGCAGCCTGTCAGAAACTTATAATTTACGAAGCCTTTGTTTGTGGGGAGTTTTTGAGTTGTTCTTTCAGTTTGTGTGCGTTTGTGGTAAATAAACAAACCCATTCCTGAAATGGATTCAAATTAAGCGATTTAATCTTTGCAGCACTGTTTCCATTTGCATGGTCAACAAACTCCTCTTAAGAGGTTTATGTTCAACACAAATACATTTCCAAGGGGAAAGTTTCCACTGGTCACCGACATACAGGTGCAGTTGTAGAATAACGCTCACCTGCTTTCAATTCCGGGGATTTTAAATTTCCGGACAATATTTATAAATCACCATCATATCTTCATGAAGAAAATGTAGCTTAGATGAAGATCACATTACACTATGTTATCATCTTCAGTGTGCACCTTTCAAGGCATGCTAACACAAAGCCAACAGGGAAAGATGTCAGCAATGAGCTCAGAGAAGCAATCGTTACTGTCCAGTGCATCATTATACAGCAATGAAGATTATCCACAACTGGAAAACATTCAGGATAATTGTTAATCTTCCCAGGGGACATCCCATTAAGTTTACCACAAGTGAGACATTGCTGCAAACTCACTGCATCTGAGGCTATATTCAGGCCTCAATTAACACGTTAAATGTTAAAGTTGAAAATAGAATAAAGGATTAAGATTGCAAAAATGTAGCACGTTTGCCATTAAATCTGCAGTCAGTGAGGAAAAGCTGGCTGCAGAAAACAGCCCTGTTGCTGTTTGTAATTACATTTGTTTGCCTCCACAGACAGAAATTAAGAGATTTAATATAAGGCATGCCGCCGCAGTCAGCTTCAAAAGGAAACTCTGACAGGTAGGAAATTCTTGGTCAGACCATTCACTCAGCAGTGTAACAAGACGTCGCTTCATTTTTTAAAATTTCATTTATTAAAAGCAAATGCAACGCAAACTGGACATTACAACCATGACCTTTGAGGAGCAACAACAAAAATTCTTTATTTTTTTTACAACATTGGAATGCCTTGTACAAGTGTCGACAACATGTAATAAATGCAGAGAGGACCCAAGTAGCTGTCATACTATGCTAAAATGCCAAAAAGAAACAATATGTCTCTCAGCTTGTGCTGACTTTAGTGTGAACATGTGTTGGAATGGGCACATCGCCAAACAATGATCAGCTTACTGCCCCACTGTAATGACACGGCCTAAAATGCACACCAACAGAATGGTAGAATATTAAGACAATTAAATTAACAAGTTTGCCCGTGGCTTGTAAGCCAAGAAAAGCGATAAAATGATAAATATCCATCACTGAAAGCTTGTGATATGGAATGTCATCCCAGAGGACAATCACAGATGGTAGGCTGTTTGGAAAAGAGAAAAAAAAAAAAAAAAAGTATTTGTACATCTTATTTTCCACACTACCTACTTCATATGAGCATCATCTTAAATGCCCGTCTGTAGGGCAGTACTGAAGTTAAGACATGTAGTCAGTTAAAATATACACACCCTCCACTTCGACACATTTGGAGCTGCCTTTCAAATCATTATTTATCCAAAAATATATTGCCAAAGGATAACAAGCTCATTTCAAATAAATAAAGCTGTCTGTATATCAGATGAGTATGGTAGCAGCATCGTCATGCATACAGATCTAAGTTACAGCATGTAATCGTGCTCAGATCACAGATTCACATGAAAGCACTTGAGTGAGAATAAATGTGGAGGAAAAAAATAAAAATAAAAAGTCACATGTTGCTTATTAGCTTATAGAAATGTTAAAGACATTAGGCTCAAACTTTCGAGTGCAGGTGTAAACAGTAAATAAGGCCGAAAACTATTTCTAGAAAATGAGCAGTAAAAAAAAAAAGAAAAAATTCAGTCCGACTCCCTAGAATTCTTTCCCTGTTACATGTTATGTGTTTTCCTTTGAAACATCTGTTTTGCATTTCAAGAAAAAAAAAAAAAAGCTAGAAAATATATCTATACATATATATCCTTTGGCTAGGGAAAGAAAGTAATCTATATTCAAGTAAAAGTGATTTTAAAAGAAATAAAATAAAAATCTGATCAATAATGTGTCTCTTTGAGGTTTGGGAGTCTACCCTAAGGCAGTATTACAAACATTGTGATAAATAATATTTACATTATCATATTTTCTTTGTGTGCCTCATAGCAATGGCTATGATCAGAACTCAAGGCAGAGCTCTGCTTAGTTTGCCCCAAGTTTTGTGGATTACAAAGAAATTACACATTGTTGTTATTGCACAAATAAAATACACATTCAATTTTGTGTGTGTACACACACACACACAAAAAAAAAAAAGACTTGGCGTGAGACAAATGTAATCAGAATAAGTCAGGACAACGCAGAAAGCACTTTGCAACAACAGACAGACTTGAGTGATTTTGGTCCTGCCAGGATACGAGTGAAATAGCTGGACAGGTAACAGACTATGTGCAGGCCTGTGGATGAGTGGCACAGTGGAGAGACTGCTTTAAAGGGGAAAAAAAAAAAGGGGGTTGTAAGAGTTATCAGACTCAGACACACAAACATACACGCACGCACACACACACACACACACACAAAAAAAAAAACTAAAGAAGGGAAAGTACAGTAAGGTGGCAGGAGGGCTTGCTGTAAAAGGAAGGAGATGATGGGGCTCAGTCCTGGAGCAGGCTTTCCTCAGACATCCATCCCAGAGAGGGAAGCGGCTGTTCACGTCTGGAGTACTTCAGCTGCAGCAGGTCACCCACTTCACTGATGGCCTCCAACGCCTGGCAAAGAAATAAGAAGACTGATATTAACCTGAATCTACAAAAACTTTATTAGGTGCAGATTTTGACATGTCAAAGTGGTGAAAAAGGTGGAACAAAAGGTGAGCAGAAAACACGATGTAAAACCCACAACTGAACAGAAACTCTTCCACTTCTTTCCACAAGAGACTATCAGTATTGCAACACACTGCAGGGCACCTGGAAACAATTTACCTTCCTCCTGACATTTTTTTTTTTCTTTCTGATTCCAAGGTTTGGGAAATAGCAAGGGCTGGCTTTTCCAAAGACGGAAAAAGCGACTTGTGCATGTGCTCTACAAAAGCAGGCTGATGCCCTTTTAAATGCGCTATTACAAATGGTGCTGACACGCTCAGTAGGATGAATGAAGTGTCTTTGGAGAAAGAGTGCAACTGAAATAAAAGTCAAAGTCTGAACTATGCCATAATCTTGAAAGACAGCTTGACCTTCTACGTTCTTTTAATAAACAACATACGGGAAGCCTTCATTATTCAGCAGGTACGCTCACGCATACATATAAATGCACATAAATCTGTCATGCAGCCAGTTGGTCGGGTAGAAGACTGCAGAACTTGGATCCACGGGTACCCATGGTGGATTAAGAAAAGCTCTTCAATCATGTGAAGGATAAAAGAAAGTCTTCAGAGGTTTTCTAAGCTGTAATGAAAAGACAAAAAAGAAGAAGAAGAAAGAAATCCTGAAAGAAACATGACTTACCGTATCGAGCATCTCTCTGGTATGGGAGGCCGAAACACAGAAGCGTGCTCTCGACTCAATGATAGGTGTTGCTGGGAAGCCAACAACCACTGTACCAATATTTCTCTTCAACATCTCACGGCCAAAGGCCCTGAAAAGCAAAGCAAACATCAAACACAGGGTAGGAAAACCTAAAATGATCTCACTTCTGTACTCCCACTTCATCATTCCATCATCTTAAATTAGAATTTCTACTCGGGAAGGAGAGTAAATCAAAGTACCAACACTTTTTAAACTTTTCAAAGAGTAAAGGATTCAATCTGGTGTCAAAAAAAAAAAAAAAATAATAATAATAATAACACACCCAATTTTGGCAGGCATGTAGAGCATCAGGGGTACAACAGGCGAGTCGTCGTTGCCGTAGATAATGAAGCCCAACTCGCGGAGTCTCCTGCGGAAGTAGGTTGTGTTCTCTGAAAGTTGTCTGAGGCGATCAGGTCCTGGAAGAGGTGGGGAAGCACAAACTGATTTAAGACTTTTTTTTTTTTCCCCGTTTACCTTTTCTGAACACTGAAGAAGAGCTAGAATTGACGTTTGTTTACTGTTGTACAGGTTTAAGTTGGCTAAACCTCCCTTACTTGATGAGATCTAGCATTTTTCTTGAGTAACGTCTAAAACATTTCTCGTCTTTTGATGTCATGAATATCTTCTCAGCTTTGACTGTGCGTCTACAAGACTGTTTTCTTGCCTAAAATAGGACACCTTTTCAGTTTAACCACACCCCCAATGTTGCACCTGCTAGAAGGGGACAACTAGCATGTTGTTTATTATTTTTAGTATGTAAGGTTTGGTGACATCACACACTTTCCAGTCCCCCTGTGAAGACATTTAATGATCCAGAGTGAACACATCTGTGAGGGCATTTTGGTTATAATTTATGAAAGTAAGGAACAAATATGTTGAAGCATTATTTAACATTTTGATTGTTTCTCATTTTTGGCCCGTTTCTACAAAAATGATCCAAAGTGAAAAACAAAACAAACAAAAAGATCCCAAAAAAAAAAAAAAAAATCAAAGCCAGGCTCTCTCCAGTATCATGTCTGGGAAAAAAAATTAGTGTTTTAAAGCATTCCACTATTATTGGGAGACGGTCTTTGAAGATAAAAATTCTTGTAGCTGGAGGTCAAGAAGCTGAAACTAAATAGAAAAGGAACAGACATCCATCGTCACGTGTCAGTCTGATGCTCTCACTGAGTCCTCAGTTGAGGCCTGCACAGATAGCATCTTAACCAAACAAATAACCATATGCCACAAAGTGCCAACAGCAACAAACATCTGTCTGTCTGTAGTCAAAAACAGCAGAAACAACATGGCTTCAAAGCAACCTGAGTCACAACAAAGTCTGGCATTATATTTACCCTCAGATAGTTTCCATTGTCAAGAAAAACCACATGTATTTTCGGCACAAAATGATCAGTCGACAAAAAAACGGTTTGCTTTTCATGTGTTTTGGCCTCTTTTTTTTCGTATTAAAGTCAGCTTGTTTGTCGTCTTATGTCCCATCCATATATTTAAATCCATCATGAAACAGTTCTGTGTTTGTTGTCCTTTTCTTAGTAACATGAAGTCAACAACAAACCTTTAGCAGGCAGCTCAACTGTCAGATCGACTTTTTAAATCCACCTCTGAATTGCACAGAGTGACCAGGCTGCAACCAATCAGACTGTCAATCTTCTGCAAAAGAACTAGTCATGATAATATCACTGCTGCAAGGCCAGACAGTCTGGCCCTTTTCTTCTCAGAAACAATAAAGATGTAGAGATGATGGAATGGTATTAACACTATATTGGATACTCAAAAGGTTTCATTTCTATCTATAAGAAATTGATTAAATGATTAAACCTGATCATCTGATTTTTAAGGCTGAATCAATCCTTTTGTTAGTACTAAAAGGGACACTTGATTTATTTTTTTTTTTTGGTGTGCAGGATAGTATCAATGAGTTAGGTCCATCTTTTTTTTTATACACGTACAGACAAATAAAACAGGAGGAAGCAGTGTAATTCAACAAAAGAGCTTTTTAAATATAGGAAACCATCTTGAAAGAGGCATTATGAAACTGCAGCTATTAACCCATCTTTATGTGAAGATGAGCAATTCTCTTTCCTCAACAAATCAACGTTTTACTTGGAGAGATTGTACACTGAGCAACGTCTGAGCAATGGTATATGCTGCCATCTTGTGGTCAAGTAAAATACCAGCAAGCAAAAGGAAAAAAAAATTGCTTGGTATGAATCTTGGTATTTCAGAGCTAATACTAAAACAGAAAGAAAATAAAAATCCAAATAACAAATTCTGAGATTTGATTTGGCATAAAACAAAAATAACTGCTTCTTGCAGTGCTCCTACCAAAAACTCTCTCAGACAATCAGAAAGATGATGAACATCAAATATACTAGTCTGTGATTAAAGCTACTTCTGACTAAATGCCAGTAAAACTCACTACACAGCCTCACCAACAAAGACATTTTTTTTCTTTTTTTAATATCTAATTGGCATTTTTGGCACCTACCCAGTGAGGTCCCATCTTCTCCCATTATGATCTTCATAGAGGTTATTATCTGCTGAGCCACGGGAGGGGACATGGAGGTGGCGTACAGGGCACTGTGAGAGTGGCATCGCAGGTAGTCGATCAGCTCCTGACAGAGAAATTACATTTAAATTGGTTTTGTCCTGTGAATTGGAACATAAATAATTATTTTCATCAGTGATAGTGTGCTACAAAACGGTTTTGAGCAAAAGTGCCATCTTGTTTGCAGCTTTACTCAAGTTGAAAATGAAAGCATGCACTCAATCAAATCCCCCTTTTCAGAAAAACGAGAAGCTGAGGTTTGTCAGTCACTGATACTATGACTGACACTGCAGGAACTTGGAAGTTGCTCAAGCTTCCAGAGGATGACTGCTAATAGGGGAAAGGTTTCATATATTCTCTGAGCTAACAGTCAGTAGTATACTAACCTTTTTGCCACCAATATATCCACCAGCAGACCCAAAACTTTTGGTGAATGTTCCCATCATGATGTCAACATCTTTTGGATCCAGGCCAAAGTAATCCACCACTCCTTTGCCATTGGGTCCAAGGGCACCAATGCTGTGAGCTTCATCCAAGTACAGGTACGCCTTGTAGCGCTTCTTCAGGGCTATGACCTCAGGTAGACGTACGATGGAGCCCTCCATACTTTTGAAACAAATAAATGAATAAATATATATGTTGACTAACTACACAAATGGCTCTTATTGTCTTTAATGATTACAGAAACTGATGCCAAAAGCATATGCGTACATCAGAAAGCTGCCCGTTTTCCCTCACTAAAGTACAGCGGTAGGCATGTTAACTTTTTAAATCCTGATGAAAGTGAAACCCAATTTACACCTCATCAGTACAGGACGTTGGGTCTTTCAGGTACTTTTTCCTCAGCAATCAACAGATTTAACTATCTTTATAGGAAGTACTATCAAAGAACTAGAAATGCATCATGATCTCATTAGAGTGGGGACACTTCAAATTGCCTTAATTTGACATACCGAATTGGTTAAAATCAGAAAATGTTGCTATCAAATTGTAGCAATTCAATCTGTAATACTGATATCATAAACACCCTTAGGTACCCAACTCAATGTAGAATTTTAATACATTTCCATAATATCTTAAATCTGTGGACCCCAATCATCTTCTATAGGTAATTAGACTAAGAATTCACAGCTTATACAAACAGCACACACTTTCCTTGTACAAATACAAATTTTGCAGCTCACTGAGATCTTTAAATCTGGGAAATCCTTGTTTGCCCTGAAAACTACCTTGTCACATCAGTGAATAATAAGAGACAGTGACCCACACAGTGCGCTCCAGTTGAGACCAGTGGCATGAAGCCAGAAAAGTCCAGCATTCTCACCCAAAAACCAAGCTAATTTCCTTCCTAGTTGCTGTTTTTACAGTTTCAGTGAGGAAAGGCTAAATCTACAAAGACTTGGCTGCATTTAGTCATCAACACACAATGTCATCCATTTGATTTTATTTGTTATTAGGGGCCTCTGTTTAAAATGAGCTGTGCTGAGATACCAGCATCAATGGTTAAATATGTTCTAATATTATCTGTATGAATCTGGTCAGATGTTTTGGGGTTTGTTTTTTCTTTTTGTTTTTCCCAGAAAAGTAATCAAGCCAAAGATTAAATTGGTTCTCAACCCCCCCAAAATGTGGGTTAGGGGTAAAAGACAGTATTTTTTTTTAATCTTATTGGCTAACCAAGCCAGGCTCATTTATTTATGATTATCCTGAAAATGTGTTGATAAACAAGTAGGCTGATGTGCATACCTGTATATGCCCTCCACCACAATGAGGATTTTCTTCCAAGGTCTGTGGGTTCTGGGCTGGCCGTGGACGATGGCGTCCCTCAGCAGCTTCTCAAGGCTTTGCATGTCTACATTACAGAGCAAATAAAGTTTTCAAGTTATACAAACCTTGGAAAGAATGCAAAATAAACTCCCCATTAAAGAGATAAAAGAATTTTGTTAGTATGACTTTTTTTTTTCCTGTCTACAGTAACATGAGAGCTTTCTTTAATTAATGAATATGTGTTAATATTTGATGATCACAATGCCCTTAAACACAGAGATCAATTCTCACCCCGTCAGCCAGTGTGGTTTCTGACTGCTAACAGTAGTTTTTAAATAAACAAGACATGGTGTTCATTGTGTATTAATTTTTTCTTTCTTTCCTGAACAAAATATGTATCACAGACCCATAATTGTGTGACTCAGTATAATACATAAAAAGACAAAAAAAAAGGAAAGAAGGAAATTCAGAGCTTCACAGAATGGGTTTATGTACACAACAGCGACAGAAGCGCACCCACATTAAAAATGCATTTACCCATTTTCATTTCAGCTGTTCAGGTTTCTTTACACCTTAAGTGTTACACTGCGTCACAGTGCCATTTCAAAGAGAAGACACTCACTGTTGTGTTTGAAGACTCGAATTGTGGAGCCTGACAGGCGAGCGCCCAGCACCAGAGAAGCATGATTCAGCTCATCGCTCAAGATGAGGCAGCCCTGCAACAAGAAAGAGAAAAAGCAGATCCAGACTTAAGGAGCTCATACATCTTAGCAGATGGTTCTACACAAAGACATCAACCCCTTTTCTACCCTCACACAGATCTTTTATACAAGTGTTTCATGTGATAGTTTTTTCCTTCATGTTCTTCTTTTCCTTCATGCGTAATTACTTTGTAGGCCAGCTTCAACTTGTTCTTCGTTACACACTCGGGCATCAGTTTGATCCAACATTACTCATTTCAAATCGCTCATGCAAACCTTTAATTCGACAGTTACTGGGAGTTCTGGTTGTGTCACTTAAAAGTCATAAATATGTACTCAATGTTTACATGGCAAACTTAATACAGGAATAAATAATACGCCCAAATTAACATTTGTCTTTCATGCAGAGGATTTTCTGTCTGAATAAAATATTTTATCAGATCACATTGTTAATACATTAACCACAGGCGCTAACAATATTTCCAATATATTCACAACAGCAGTAAAAGCTTATAAAAATCCAGACACCTGACTGCTCACATGTTTTACAGAATTCCCTCTGGCCAAAGAACAAATGACTTTGTTACGCAATGCTGAATTATGCTCTGAGCTGATGGTGACAAAGATGTGAACTAGTAGAGAAGAGACACCTAAATATGAGAATTTATGAACCCCTTGTGACACAGCTCTTTGGATCTCACAGTTCTATTTTCTCTTTGTTCAGCTCCATTATTTTCCCATTAACAGCTGTCTAGAAAGGTGTGACGGAACACAAAGTACACTAGAACATGTCTGTTAGCTCAAATGTCCAGATCCAGTTGAAGCGCCGCTGGTTACGGAAAAAAAGAGAAAGCAACAACGAGTAACTGTGACTTTCTGGAGTTAAAACAACACTGACCTGGGACTAGAATGTTCTCACTCAGTGTTTTGAAAGCTTGTACAGGAAGAAAGAAAGGTGTGGAACAGTGTTAGCTGATTTGACTTGGCCTAACATCTGAAAACATGTCTTGTTTTCATCTCACACAGGAAGAGATTTTTTTTTCCCCCCCTCAACACCAAGACTATTACTGGCAGTATAAATATTGTTTGGGTACACGTTCAGTGCAATAACACATGTACACAATGAGAGTAATCAAATGGCTGAGAAAAAAAAAAAAGGATGTATAATTCTCAGGGGAGCATTGTACCTCAGCAGAAGGAAAAAAGCAAAGGAAGTGATTTAAATTCCTCACCTTCCCAGTGAGAGCAGGAATGTTCATGGAGTTGGTTGCAAAGCCCATCCCAAAGGACATGGAAGACTCAACACCAAGAAACCTGGCAATCAGTTGCTCCAGTTCCTCATGGATATCCAGGTTTCCTGAAAATGACAGGGCTCAGTTTTATTACAAACCTGCATTCTGATAACTGCAGTTTTACTTTGGAAATACTTAAAAGTCACACTTCCTTCCTTGCTCCAGTTAAAGAAACAGTCTATTTTTCTGCAGCTAAACCTGTAGCTGTTCTTTATATAAGGATGCAAATATATCAAATAAGAATCCCCTCCGGCTATAGTGAGACTGAAATGACTGAAAAGTCCTTTACCATCACTTGACTCCAAGGCTTCTTTGGGAGGGGGGGGAATTCTAAACGTACAACAGATTGTCACACTAAGGTTTCAGCCTTACCCATCTCACAGCGAGTGCTTCCCACACCGCCTCCATACTTATTTGTGGCCTCTATAGCAGCATCTGCACAAGTCCCAGTGTTCTCAGCAAAGCCGAGGTAGTTGTATGAACCCATGTTGATGACGTCCTTCACCACTTTGCCTGTGTGCCTGAGAGAAACCAGCATATTTAGATAGAAAACTGGTGACTATACTCTATACTACGACAAACATTTGCTTTCAATGTGCAAATCCTTCAACTCTAGTTGCTCAGCAACTCTCATTTACTTAATTTAGCCTGACCTTTTAAATGCCACAGTAATAATAAACATGTACAATTAGCAGTAGTTTATCATGTGCATGAAATTCAGTTGGTTTACCTCATACTTGACATAGTAATTATGTCCAGAAAAGAATATGACACAGCAAGAAAGTTATCAGGGCTATATATCTACCTCTTGTAGACAAGAGCCTAATTTTACTGATTCAACTATCAATCAATGAAACAAACCTTTGCATTTAATAAGTATGGCTGGGTTTTAAATCACAGGCAGGAGATCCATGCCTGCGTTAAATATTGACAACTGCCTCAAGTTAACATTAGAATATAAGTAAAATGATAACTGAAATAAAATGACATTAATATATCCTTTTATTTCAGTTTTGTGGTAATTTGATTGTGTAAAACAGATTATCTAAACACATCCGCTGTTGTACTTACAAGATAGGCAGTGAAAGAAGATTTAAGTTCAAGGTTTGCTAAGGCTCGTTTTATTAGTAGGAAACACATACTTTGTTTTCAAGGCCATATGACAAATACCAGGGCTTTCAAAATAGTCATCTGAATCATAGATGAGCCACACCTATCAGAATTACAAAGTTAGGAACTTCAGAGTGCAGTATGACCTTAAAAAAAAACACAACTAGTGGCTGTGGAACTAGAACACAAGAACCTCAGAACAGCACAAATGGACCCAAGCAATTTTAAAGCTTTTTATGCAGCATTTAGAAAGCTTTGCAACTAAAAGATTTGTCTCCATACTTTTGATTGGTACTATTACTAAAGTACACAAAAAAATAGATAAACAAATAAATTACACAAAATGCAGCAACCTACTCGAACGTCCAGTTGTAGTTGTGAGTCACTCTCTCTATCAAGTCCACTTTGGCACCAGGGACACTGCAGATAGGTCGGTTCCAGTTGTCTCGGATCCTCATGTACAGATTCCTGGTGTAAAAGTTCTCGAAGTCTTGGTAGAGAGGGACAAAATCCTGCAGAGAATATGATAAGAAGGTGATTAACATGAACATGAGGAATCTCTCATGTTCTGTTCTGTTTAAAAGCTTCAACCTGCTGATTCCACTTTGCGTTTCAAGCATTATAATTAACTGCATGCAAAACTGTTTTTTTGTCATTTTTACTGGTGGTTGTGTAAAATATTCCAACCTACTGGGTAGAGGTGTCAAAATTTAACAAACTTAAATAAAGGCGTATCCCCTTTTATGCAGCAGGCTTCTAGATCTTCAACCTCTTAGATTTCTTTTGGGATGAGTTTTAAACATAAAGTGTATCAGGGAAAAGGGCCAAATTAAAATAAAGTGATTCTTTATGCCCTTGCAAATTAAGCATGTCTAGTCGGGTGATGCTGTTCGTCACATCGGATTAAGTTGGGTGTCCCAGATGTTTCAGTTGTTATTCCATCAAAGGATTATCATTTTATTTTTGGTCTGATATGCGGTTCACTGGTCAGTCACAGTTGCTTTGAAAATTGGCTCATGACTGCTACCAGCAGAGCAATCATCTATCTCTAATATTCACCGTTAGACAATGAAGGAACAAAAACAAAGAAAGAACCTGGAAAACAGCAGCTTTCACCATATCTCAAACATCTAAGCAGCAGAAAGGTTCGTTATTACAAATTGCTGAACTTGCCTTGAATGTAATGGCATCCAGTTTGCTTCAGTCAGTCAAATTTTGTATAGCAAAAAAACAAACAAAAAACAAAACAACAACAACAAAAAAAACAGTTTACTGTAACACTTTACCTTCTGCTCCTCTCTTTCTCGGGCCACGTGGCACTTCTCGATGTTCCAGTGTCGGAGGAAGTCTCTGAGGTAGCCGAAGATGGTGAGGATGCCGTAACCCATGTAGGTGAGCACAGCGACCAGCAGAGGCGTCTCCTCGAAGGATTCAACGAATGGCTTCTTATACAAATTGGAGTTGTGTGAAACATTCTGGTTCTGGGGGAAAAAAAAATAGTAAAAGTCTGATTATCACAACTGAATTTTATACATCTCAGTAAAACTTTGAAATGAGGAGAACTGTAATTAAAACAAATAAATCTGGGCCAGAGACTTATTTATTAACCTCACATAAAGTACCCCTCCCCACCCAAAAAAAAAAAAAAAAAGAGTGGTTATCTATTCTTTAAATCTGTTTACTCATTACATGATCCACCCATAGCAGTGCAATAAACTGTGAAATAGATGCCAAAAGAAAAAAAGGCCAGATTAAAAACTGTGATTCCTAGAAAAAGAGCTGAAAAGTCAATAAAGGCGACACTGGGCACGTGCATTCATGCAGACCGACACATTCCTGTGCCCCTGAGGACAAACCAGTAGTAAAATGGTCATCAACCCAGAGTTTTATGAAAAGAAATATTGATCTTGGATTATGGGACCATATAAATGCGTCACACACTGGAGGAGCAGCATAATTGAAAAAGCGAGCTCAATTCCAAACAGGGTTTTTAGTTGAGGGCAGTTGCTCATTACAGGCCTGCCATGCAGCTTAGCAACCACCCCTCATGTGACCAGTCATACTTCTCCAAGAAATACCTCTGAGCTGGAAAACAAAAAAAAGAAAAAAAGAAAAAAAAAAAAAAAGGGGGGGGGGGGGTGTCTATAGTTTGTATATGATTTAACTTAGTGAAATAGGAAACACTCTCAAAATGTTTTAAGAAAATGCATTGGATGTTTTCTTTATTTAAAAGAGAATGTTGATCTCTGCAATTCAATACAGTTAAGAATTTGATATCATATGTTAAATTGTTTTCCTGCATGTTAACAAATAGAGACTGAGAAGAAGAAGGCTTCTGCCATGCAAATAGAGCTGGGACCAGCTTGCTCAGTAGAAGATGATCATATTACACTGTTCACACAATAGGAGATGTTCATGGCACAAGCATCTCAGCTGTCTTCTCAATAACCATTTTAAACCAACTGCCCAATATTCATCATGTTAGGGATTATGCTTAGTTCAATGAATAATGATCAGTTGCTTTTTTCCAATGCTAAGAGACCCCAAACATGGAGAAAATGTATTATTGATCTTCCCGGTTTTATTGTAAAAAGGCTTTAAATATTGTATTTATGTTTATGATACCATAAAATACAAACTTTCTTTACATAAACCCAAAACAAAACAGCCAATGTGCTTTAAAGAAGAATACACTTAAATTATTAAAAATAAGAATAATAGTAATGTTTGTCTCATGTTTGTCCATTTGTGGCTCCAAACAAATTAGAAACTCTACTGCTATTTTCAGCCATTACTCTAACAAATAAATGCAAACAGCATCAACAATAATAGGAAGTGCAGTTCTGTCAACTTCTGGCAGGATAGGGTGATAATGGGTGTAGCAGCCACAAAATCTGGACGCAATTGAGTAAATCCACTAAGTGTTGAAATCAGCAGATGTAACACTCAGTGCTATGGAATGTGATGTTCTCTTCTGTGCTTGCTTTAATCTTAAAAATAAAAAAAGGAGAGAGACTAAGCAAATATATGTACTCATCTTTACCGTTATCATCAGATACGCATACACACTGATGGTTTACACTGTGTTTAATACAGCCTACAAAGCACCACACCCTTAAAAGTGAAGTGACATGTGAAACGACCCACAACCCTTCTCATCCAGACTCCTGTCCTCAAAAGTTTAGTCAGTAAACAAGAGGCCTGTTTACCTACCAAGCACACAAGAGCAGGGAGACAACGGGGTGTAAAGTTTCAGAGCAAAGTCACCACAACAATCATCCCTTATCAGGTGGCAAGATCACCAACAACCAATTTTTACAAACAGAAAAGTTTGGCGTGGCTTCAAGCACACATTCAGGAGGGGTGGGGGGGAAAAGAAAGACTAAAATGCGGTTGTAATTTGGCATAAAATCCCACACAGCTAAAGATACCATTCAGAATTGTGACATGTTCCATTTGTCAAACCAATGAAGTTACACTAGACTGTTACATAAAGGGACAACTAAAGACAATTACATTTGCGTTACAGTTTACAAGTGAGACAGCGTTTGACATTTAGCCGCAGCTTATATTTCCAGAGGAAACAACAGCAACAAAAGCGCTTAAAACAGAAATAGATAACGTACAAGTAAGAATAAAATAACACAATACACGTCTCAATGTAGCCTAGCATAGATTGTTTATACCCCCGCCCTCGTTCTCCCATCTCCGGTACTTGACGTCGGGCCTCACCTTCTCCTTCTCCCCGGGGCGGTGATACTTCCGCGGCTGTTGGAACAGACAGTGGTTCTTCACGAAGCCATTTTTACTCGCGTTTTTTCCATTAACTGTCCGGTGACAGACATCTCCGTTCAGCAGTTTGGTTGCGGAGCTTCCCGTCATCTTCGTCTGCCGACCACGCCTGAGACTATCACGAACCGAAGTGACCCAACTTGTGTAACGTTAAAACGTGAAGTCTCGTACGACCCGAGGGGGAAGACGGGTTTTAACGCCCACTCTGCACCGTGACCGCGCCGAGCTTGCCGGAAATCCCTGCCCCACAGCGACCGTATAGACCAATGACGTTCTCCACTGCAAAGATCGTCTATTCCAGTGAACAGCAATGACGCTCAATAGCTCACCGCTATCAAATTGAGTTTAAAATTTCCAACAAAAACTATTACTTGAAGTTATAAATTCACAACTTTGTAACATTTGTGACTGTACAAAATCTTGGTTGTTGAAACAAATTGAAATTTTGCCAGAAAGGTTTTCAAAACAATTAAAAATATATATGTGATTTTTCATGAAAACATCTTTTTTTTTGTGAAAAAAAATGATTTAATATTATGAAATTTCACGATGTTCTGACGACTGAGTCCAGGAAGTAGTGGGAAATGTGACAGCAACTGGTTGAGAAAATAAAGAATAACCTCCCTTTAATGGTAACCATGGTGATGATGATGTGTTCCCAATTCCCAATTTAAATCCTGGTTGGGACCTTTCTATGCGGAGTGTTTGTGTTCTTGTGTAGGCTTTCTCCGGGGACTCCAGCTTCCTCTGAAATGTCAGAAATGTTTATCTAAGGTTGTGTGGCCCTGTAAACACCTGCTGACCTGTACAGATGACAGCTGGGTTGGACTCAAGTCCCCGAGGTGACCCTGAATGAGACTGAAATAGGTGCGGAAAGTCAATGAATAAATGACAGGGAGGAAAAGAGATGCACTCACAAAAGTTAGAGATACCTTTCATTTTTCATTTTCGTTTCTGATATTGTAAATAAAAGACTTGAATATTATAAAGGTGTGGTGTAAAACTACCTCCATCTGACTTTGCAGATTTCCGACATTTCATTTTAGAGTACCAAAAACCTGCTCATCCTTCTGTGACACTGGGTAGAGCTCTGCTTTACAAAAACATTTAACTGATTGTAGAAATAGTATTTGAGATGTGCATTTAATACAATTATTTCTTTTAAAGCCCTGATATATGGTGATGTGGTCCAAGATGAAATCAAGTTTGACACTCCTAGTTTAGATTTGGGCATATGTATAGATTTTGGGTTATTTTGATTTTCCTTATCTTTGTCTTCTGTCAGAAAAAAATGGGTGTTTGTTTTTTTTGCTTTTTTTTTTTTTACATTCTTGTTATGATATAATTCAACTTTTACTGCTGCTCATTAAAGTTATTCTACAAATAAAAGTGCCATGTGCCTTGTTTTAGTTTTTTTTTTGTTTTGTTTTAAACAGTTCTGCTTAATATATCGTTTAAAGTGATTTTGAGAAATAAAAAAAGCAAAGCCACTTTGGTAACACAGATAAGTAGTTGCCTTAAGAAAGATTTTGTGATGGTTGTATGATGGAATGTGATGGAATGTGTGGTAGTTTGATGTTGGCACAGTGTGAGAGCTCTTAACTTTTTCCTCTCTCTACTAGGCGTCACCACTTTGGCGTGGGATGTCCTGATGGGCAGCCCACGGATATAACCCATAATAACCTTTGCTCAAACAGGCTGAGCAACCTTTTCCAGTGACGCTGTTCCTCACCTGGGCTGGTGCAGAACAAGGATAAAGGCTATCTACAAGTCATTCCCATGAGTGTAATTAACATATGAAAGTAGACTACATTGAAAGTAGAGTACATTGAACAATTAATGGGGCGGGGGGGGGGGACAGCTTCACAAAGTACTGTGTACTTTTTAAGTTTTCTCGAGCTTGTGCTTTGCTTTTAAATTTTTTTAGTGATCATTTTAGTTTCATAGACAAGATGAGAACTTTATTTATATAGCAGATTTCAAACAGAGGCAGTTCAAACTAGGACACGTTGGCAAACAGACACTTAAAACAATGAAATCTATTAAGACGAAATAACTTTTGATCAAAGAAAAATAGGCAATCAAAAAATAATGGCATAGATTAAGACAAAAAGAGAGTAAATACTAGGCAAGACAATGGGCAACATAGTGCAATTAAAGAAAATTAATTTAATGAAAGACAGCAGGTGATACAAACCAAACCCAACATGTCACTAAGGGGGTGATTATATACTACAACTTCCCCAGGGCTTGCAGCTGTCTTGTATTTTACACTACCAAGCACAAAGATAATAGGCAAGAGACTCCCGCTGGAAAAGTCATGCAGTGATTAATGTTTTTGCTGCCATTAAGTGAACAAGTTATTTAATCCTAAAGTACATCCTGTGATCAAGGATGCCACTGTTTTAGAAGGATCAATTTATTGATCTGCATTAAGCACACAAAACAGCTAAGGAGATGGTTGAAACTACTAAAACCGAATTAAGAAATGTCCAATGTAGGCTATTACTGAAACTTGCAAGGAAGTGGTGACTCATCATCTTTCAGGAAGAAATGGAGCCAGGAGAGAACCCCCCCAAAAAACAAAAAAAAACTTTAATGTTTGTGATCTGAGACCATTTAAATGTTTTATGAACTCTGATCTAATAAAATCAACAGTAGAACACATTACAAGGTATGATAGGGAAAGTATGGACATTTCAGTGCACATAATGCAAGAAGAAGTCAAGACAATGGGGCTAAAAAAACAGCTGCACAGCCTTAAGAAAACCATTTACAGTATCAGTGAGGCCAAATGAAAAATGAACTTCTCAGTTTTAAAGGGGGAGCAAAGCTGGGTCTCCGGAGCAACTGAAAAAGATCATGTGGCAGCATTATAATCTGGAGTCACATTGCAGTAGCTGGTCATGTTCCCAAAACATGAGGCGTGCAGACTACCTGAATGTAGTCAATGGCCAGGTGATTTTTTTGTTTTTCTTCTCTGATTCTCTGATGTCACATGCATTTCCTAAGATGACAGGAATTGGATTCACGGAGCTCAAATTGTGAAACAGTTGTTCAGTCATCACAAGACATCATTTTCACAAAGAGACTGGCTACCGCAGAGGTCAGGCTTTAAACCCCTTTGATAATCTGTCAGTGGCCCCAGTGAAGACTTAAAATGCATTCTCTGACTGACTCACCCATCATCAATACAAGAGATACGAAAAAAACCAACAACAACCAAAAAAAGAAACAATAAATAAAGCAGCAGCCCTAGTTGTTCTGACATTGCATAGGTTTATTGAAACAATTCCACAGCCATCATCAACTAAATAAAAACTAGAGGTGGTCCAGCAAAATATTAGGATTTTCTTTCTTTCTTTCTATGTGGAATCTGTCTGTTCTTGTGTTTAGGCTTTCTCTGGGTACTTCAGCTTCGTCCCCCAGCACAAAAGCATGTTTGATTGACTGGTGGTCCTAAATTAATATCAGCCTGTGTGGCCCCATGAAGATCTGCTGACCTGTACAGCTGGCATGGGCTCAAGCCCCCAAGGTGACCCTGAATGAGATTAAAATAGGTGTGGAAAGTTAATGAATAAATGCCAAGGAGGAAAAGAGATACTTCATTCATTTTTTTTTCTGATATCGTAAATAAGCTAATTGCATGTTGCAGTGGTGTGTGATAAAACTACCCCTATCAGGCTTGGTGGATCAGTCTGTTTTATTTCAGAGTACCAAAAAACTGCTGATCTTTCTGGACAGAGCTCTGCTTTACAAAAACATTTGAACTGATTACAGAAATAGTACTTTTGTGACAGCATTTCTTTTAAAGCCCTGATATGCTTAATAGCTGTGTTGGTATTTCAGGTACACAGATAAGGAGAGGACTGCTGCTTTCATAGATTGCAGTAACAATTGAATTTCCTGGAATTGAGGCTGGAATCTTGTGATGGACCTTCAGGTCATATTTCCTGTCCTCTTCCTGTTTGATAAGAGTTCTAGTAAAATGTGCCTGCTGCACTGAGCCCTGCTCCATCGTTCTTTGTTTGTCAGCAGTACTATAATTGTTTTTTTTTAATGCAACAGCAAATGTCCCCATACATCCTGCTCCGTCATGCATTCGTTTGTCAGAGAAATGTTTTCCTGTGTAACTACTATAACTCCTGTTCCCTCTCTCACCCTACTAGATGGCACTGTTGGGCTACACAGAGGTCGAGCCTTGTCTGTTTACAAGTCTGCAATCACAAGAGGTGATTCTGGGGTGTGGGGTGTGGTGGGGGGTGGGGGTTGTAGTTCAATATTAAGGGGAATTGCTGTGCAGCACAATGTCTTACCAGTGTCACATTCATGATTAAGACACTGACGATAACATCTGATAATTTGATTCTCTAATCAATTTTCAACCCACCTCTCAAGGTTGTAGCCTTGAGTTTGGGATAATGAAACATCAGTCTGGTTTAACATTGTGCACAAAGGCTGTTAAGCACCCATTCATTCCAAACCTGATAAAGCTGATAAGGATCCAGCTTTAACAGGTTCAAAGGGAGGGTTAAAAGGGAAAAGGGACCTTCTCTCATTGATACAGACACTGTGATGAGCTATAACAATGACTCTAAATCATCCCGATAATACAGAAACTTTAAATGAATAGGCAATTTATTTTCCACGTGTGATCTCTAAAACTTGCTGGCGATTATGCGTTTGTTCTGCGCATAGCTGCTGTAGCTAACTGATGCAGTCAGTACAGGATGTTTCAGTAATAATTTAAAAGTCTTTGAGAATTCAGATGAAGTGACAAGCAATTAATCTCTCAGACAGTCTTTGTAATATCGATTGTCTGGTTTTACAAGTACAACTGCACCATGAGGCATTTTGTCCCAGAAGAAAAATCTGGATCATATACATAGACAAATACATTCTCTATTTAAATGTTAAGTTTTATACTGATTTTTCACAGATGACCTCTACGTGGTGTATCTCATCTTATCTCTCTCTCTTTTTTTTTGATGGTTGGATATTTATTTTATTTGGTCTCACCCTGACTGGTAACATTTTCAGCAAAAATAAATAAATAAATAAATAAATAAATAAATAAAAAGCTCTAAATCCACTTCTGATGCTGCAACCAGAAAAAAAAAATCACAAGGAAAAAGGGAAAGTCATAATTTAAAGTAGAGGGTAAACATTTTCCAGTCAGTTTGATTCAGTACAAAAGTTTTTACAACACAAATGTAGCTATTTTTTTTGTCAAAACTCCTGATTTTTGTAAAATTAACTTATTTTATTTATTTTTTATTCAGTGATTTTAGGACAAAAAGATGAAATCATACAAAATTAGCAGTTATAATAATAAAAATGTTGGAAAAACTTTATATTTTACAACAAAAAAAAGTCATAATTTTGTGACATAAGATGTACTTTATTGATCAGAGGACTGGGAAATTATTAACTGTACAATATAAAGTTTTGGTTGTTTAAAAAAATTGTAAACTTTTCCTTTTTACAAAAAGTCAATATTTTTTAAATTTGTGATTTTAGTTCAAAAGTTTCAATTTATAAATTTAATTCAATTTATATTTATATAAATTTAATTCAATTTATATTTTAATTTAAAAAGATAATGGTCATGATTTTTGCGAAATGTTTATATTTTGTTTGCAAAACAAAGTATTTTTAAACAAAAAATGCAATTATACAAGAATAACTTGTGATTTTAGTGAAAAAGCCTCAATTTATGATAAACAAAGTGAATTTTGTGACACTGAGGTTTCATCACAAAATTTTCACTTTTTTCATTTTTACAACTCTAGTCCAGGAACCCGCAGGAAATTGGACAACATAGCTGGTTGAGAAAGTAAAGAATAACTGGCCCTTTAATGGTAACCATGACGATGATGTGGCCCAGGATGGAATAGAGTTTATCACATCTGGGCTATATAATGC
>JBAMYA010000017.1:1697475-1708472 GCA_037176975.1 Arrhamphus sclerolepis
TTCAGGAACCCGCAGGAAATTGGACAACATAGCTGGTTGAGAAAGTAAAGAATAACTGGCCCTTTAATGGTAACCATGGTGATGAAGTGGCCCCTTATGAAATAGTTTGACACCCCTGGGCTCGTACTAACATTAATATCCTAGTACATGAACTAATTTGCACAAAACCTTCTAACTTATGAGCTATTAAAACAAAAAGCGGGGATATATTATCCCAAATTAGGTGGTCACATTACCCCAAAAGCATCTTTATTTGGTAAGGGTTACTGAGAAACTGCAAACCCCAAAACATATATATGAAGTGTTTGTCTGCTACAACATCATTTTCCTGCTGAGAGAAACATCATTACAGTATCGCCACTGCAGAGTCTTCTTGTCATAACTGATGTTCTTGGAGTAAAATTTCAATGATATAATATCTCCTGTGCTCTGAAGATGTGTTCCTCTGTTTTGCAATTTTCTGGCCTGAACGTCATCTAATGAAATCATCAGAGAATCAATTTCTCCTCTATTCCCCCATTAAGACCCATCGCTACAAGAAATCTGGGCGAACGGCCATTTTTCATACTTCAGTGGCATCTAAACGCAGTAAATAAGATATGATGAAATCGCAATAGTATGAATGTAACCATATACAGGAATATTAATGAGAAGACTCATTGCGAGAAATTATGCTCCCACACAATACTTGCAACTCATTTCCCAATCAATGATCTGTTCCAGTGATAATTTCTCCACCCTTCTATCAATCATGTCAGGAGAAAGTTTTCATGACAGCACTGTTTGGGACTTCACAAGTGGAAAGTAAAGAGTTGAAGGCGAGAATAATGGAGATTAATGTATTAATTACACAATACAAGATGGTGTTTTGTTGCATTGCCAACAAATATGAAATGTAGACCACCCTACCACCAAGCTCTCAAATAAAGACGCTGGAAAAGGCAACAATCAGAACCTGGCACAGAAAATCCCAAAGCAGTCATTGTGCACTGCTGCTGCAGTCAGACAGGCCCTGTTGCCAGTTTGAAGCAGGTGGGCTGAATTCTTACTGACACAACCATTAGAGATTGTTACACCTGTCTAAATCTTCCCTCTGTAAAAGATTATCCATATTGGAAGCCACTCAGGAGAGGACGGATTCTTCTCTCCGGGATTCGGGTAAGGCAAGCATGACAGACAGATTGACAGGCAGACTTATTTCACAGAGCAGTAGACTCTATCAAGCTCTGGACCGCTGGTATGATGATAGATGAGTTCCAGCCTTCATGTGCACAGGTGAGAAACTAATGATAAGAAAGTGATTAAGTGATAGAGGGGAAAAAACTGGTGGTATAGATGTGCAGTGCAAGTGGTGAATTTAAGTTTAACTAATTAAATTTACTGGCTGTGGCTTTGCGTACCTATTCAGACAAAGTTTGATTTATAGTGGGCCCAAAGAGATCGTATACAGTAATATGGACAAAAAAGTTTAAAGTACATCTTACACTACCATATTTTAATCTAAAATGTAATTAAAGACAACTTAAATATTTAATACAATAAGTAACATTAAGATCACTTACTATCTTTATGACAGAAAAAATAAATTTAAAAACAGCACTGACATATCAGAAACTGAAAATTCAATTTTGAGTTTTTTCTTTATTCACAAGGGGTTTATATAAAGAATGAATTGTCGTTTTAGTTGCATTCTAGTCTACCTTTGCTAATGTTGCTGTAAGAACAAAACAATTAGATAAATTAAATAAATTGGGTGATAATCTTCCTCGTCTCACTCACCCTGCATGATCCTTTCAGCAAATGTGTTTTGTTTTTGTCTACCTCCTCTTGAAAATATAACTAAAACCATGTTACAAATAGATCACACTAACTACAATGTCAAAAAGACTTCAGAGAAGAATCACCTTAGATCTTGGTTTAATCATAATAATAATAATAATACTTTTTATTTGAAAAGCGCCTTTCAAGCATAAAACACACAATCTACAAAAAGTAATTCATCGTGAAATGGCAAAAGGAACCGATTATGATAAGTATGCTAGTTTGAACAGATGAGTTTTGAGTTTGGATTTAAAGAGTTTTAAATTTAAAGGGATATTTCCTCAACCAAATGGCATCCATGCTGCTCCTCATCTGCTTGTTGTGCTGGACATCACTTCTGGAAAGATTTGGGAATTTGTAAGTATTTGTGCTTTTCCAGGTTGGTCCCTGTTGTCATGATTGATTTCATAATCATGGACTTTTGCTGTTATTATAATTGCTTTAGGGTCAGAATGGCAGAATTGTGTGTTACATCTGATTGGAGTCAACAGTGCATTTATATAATATCTTTCTACTCCAAGGACTACTCAAAGCACTTTCACAACTCAAGCAATGTTCTCACACTGCCACACACACAAACACACACACACACATCTACCAGATCCAGTTATCAAAGTTTTGTACTACCGGTTAATCTCCAGTTACTCCCTTTTGCTCCACACAGAAAGACCCAGCTGAACCAGCAGTGACGTAGACCAGCAGCAGAACCCAGCAACACCGTGATAGGACCTGGACAAGGAGAAGGCAGAGAGACTACAGAAGACTTCTGAGATAAGAGAGACAGGGTGAGGATGCTCAGTGCTCAAATACTGCCAGCAGCTCAAGTCTATAAGGCAGCATAACTAAGAGATGGTCTAAGACAGTGTTTTTCAACCCTGGTCCTCAAGGCCCACTGTCCTGCATGTTTTAGATGCTTCCCTGCTCAAACACACCTGACTCTAATTAGTGGGTCATTGACAGAACTGTGTAGACCTTGAAGACCAGCTGATGGCCATCCAATCAAATGTGACTGAGCAGGGAAACATCTAAAACATGCAGGGTAGTGTGCCTTGAGGACCAGGGTTGAAAAACACTGGTCTAAGAGACCACAGAGTTAAAGGCTCTATCAATTAGGAAGGTTTTAAACCTAAGTATAAATGTAGAGAGGGACTCTGCCTCGTGGACCAAAGCCAGAGGTTGATTACATAATGGAGGAGCCTGATAGCTAAAGGTTCTGCCACCCTTTGTAGACCTACAGACTCTTGGAGCAGCAAGTAAACCTGTGTGGAACTATTGACTGCAGGATATTATAAACACTTCAGCATGTGGTGATACAGAGCAACATGGATGCTCTTTTACAACAACAACATGCTTATATAACACATTTCTTGCGCAGGGACCACCCAAGGTGCTTTTACTGAGAAAATAGTGACAAAATAAATAACACCCTAGAAAGGTGGCAGTGGAGTGTATCTGATAGTGACTTCACTTGGAGTGCTATGAAATTTGTGAGCTTTGATAAAGACCATGTCTCTAATCTGCTTCAGCTCTGTGTTGTCCATCTCAGGGTCTTTCCAGTTTAGACATCAGTCTTTGAAACTGTAAAGACTCGGTAATCACGGGATTGACCGGAACTTAACCTTTATATTTATCCAAGCTACATATAAGTAATGTTTCTTGTCTGTATTTACTGATGCTATACTTGTTGGCAAAACCTACTTTTGCAGAGGCTGCTCCAGAAGATTTCAAGAGAATAGATGTATTTTTGAAGGGTGGTAAAACATAATGTCTGTTGTCTGACCTGCTTATCCTCTCAGAGCATTCTCTACTGGGCCACATTTACTGCTATGGATGGAAAAGATCTGATTTACTGACACTTTAGCCTCCATGTCAGTACTGTCTTGGTGGATAATGTGAAAGATTCTCAAAACACCAACTGTACTTTTTTTTTCTTTTTAAACCTTCTATCATACAAGGTAAATGGACCATCTCTTTGTATGTGGATGAATAAATGTGTCACCATCGGAGTGAAGTTGCTGTGTCTCTTTGAAAGGGAAAAGGTTCCCACTCTCAACTCAGCAACTTTTTAATACTTGAAGAGAAGGAAAAAAAATAGAAAAAGAAACTTCAGGGAGAGATATGGGGTCTCACTCTGGCCACCGTTTCTTACAGGTCAACAGCTACAGAGAGGACATTTATCACTAAACTTATTGCTTTTCTGCCATGGAAGAGGGAGGAAAAGGGTTCAAATGTCAGAAAAGGTATCAAAAAAGTAAAATAAGCTATCCTCCTTCAAGTCCAAAGATTGGAAAGATGTGGTGCAACAACTCAATATAGTTTATTATTTCTGGAGTTGTCTCCTTGTGGAGCAGAGATAAGGAGCTATCCATCACAACCTCACGACCTGAGGATTCCATTATGGCCCAAACAATATGTTTGAGGTTTACATCGAACAGCACACAAAGGCAATGCCAAAGAACCAATTTCCTCTTACTTTCATGAATAAAGAATCTCATTCATCTTCCTCTGCACATTCATAAAGGCAGACAACAGCTGAGTGGAGGCCCATTATCAAGCTGTCTTCAGCATTTTGGTAGTGTGCTAAGAACAAACGTGGGCTGATGGAAGCACGTCCTGTCTGCTGTTTCGAGATAGGAAGCCTGCTAAATTGGAAAGCTTGAATTGATTCTGTTGACCTTTGCATTTTTTAAACTTTTTTTTTAGTCTATTGCAAAAGTCCTTTTCATATGTGCATGTAGCACCATGTGCATCTATCATGATTCTCCCCCAGACTAGTAGAGGTCATACTGATTTCTTCACAGTGACGTGCATTATCAGGCCCTTAGACCCCCCCCCCCCCAATATCCCAAAACCAGTACCTGCGTAGAAGCACAAATATTCTTGGTTAAACTAAACCTTTTGCATACAGTTGTTGCAGAACCTGGGTTATTAAGTATATCAGAATACATAATATTCAATTATAGTTTATGATTGTAATTAAGATAAAATATAAAGTGGACAAATGTGCACAACTCTAGTAAAAAAATGTTAAATTTTAACGCCTTCCCCGGAATACTTAATAGAAACTATATGTTCTATACAGGCAAATATACATATATCTACTGTTGCATTAAAATCATCTGCTTAATATCTTGTAAGTCATAGTAGTTCTGACTCACTGGGTTGGAGACTTCTGGGGTCGTCACCAACATTGCCAACAGGGGTGTTGGATCCAAATGCCTGACTGGGTCCTGGGGTCTCTGTAGATCAAGTTTGTTTTGTTGCATGCTGGGAATTTTCAATCCATTTGGGATCCAAGGAGCTCGAAGAGCGAGTCAATGTCATTGGCTTTTTGTTCAAGCCATTCCAGAACATTTTCTTGTTCTTAGTATGTTGAGGCTATTTGGTCTGAGTGGTATGAATCGATACTAAAACAAGACTTGCTTGTTGAATTTGTTACAAAAACAGATATGATAAAACAGTATTCACTTCGCCTTTCAGTGTTTGAATGTCAACAATGCACCAGGCTCTCTGAATGTGGGGGAAACTCAGCATCATGCCAGATGTTTAGACACAAACTGTGTCCCAAAGCAGCTGCAGCGACATGCCGCTCACGCTTCCCCTCCAGAGCAGACATGGCTCGAAGCTTTAATTTCTAATACGGTAACGGCAATAAAACATTGCAGACAAGTCCAGAACAATGCTCCAACACAAAAAACTACAAACACTGCCACTGAAGAAAACATAAATCTTGTGCATAGAACAACTGTCTGAGCCCTACTGAGGCATGACTGAAAGATGGCTTGGTGCAGATTTTCGACTGCTGGGCTGTGTAATGCCACGGTGATTATTTTCCGATGCATGGGAAAATAAAACTGTCAGGCTGCATAAATCATAATTAATTGAAATTAATGGAACCAGCTTTGGTCTAATCATCGCATAAATCGCAGAGCCAATTTCTTGTTAAAAAAAAAAGAAGTAACTTCTCATTCTTCGTAAGTGATGGCTTCTCTGAATGCATTTCAGACATTTAATCATCTGTGTTAATGGGCTGCATTACTCAGGAAATGATTAAAATAATGGAATTCTACTATGAACCAAACTAGAACAATTATGCAGCTAATGGACTTTCCAATGTGTTCGAAAAGTTTTGATTAAGCAACTCCTGGACTGAAGAAGGAAAAAAAAAAAAAAACCTATGGGGAGAAAAATGGTGTTAAATTGCAGGATTTGTAAATGCAAAATTGTTTACTCAATAAGAAACACCTTTGGGGAGTCATCCATTTGTACTCTAAGAAATTTATTCCATTGGAAGTAATGTACAAGGATTTATAAAGCTGGTTTGCTTTAGATCAACAAAAAGAAAAAAAAAAAAAAAAACACATTTGCACCAGGGTCTTAAATACAGAACAGCTCACAAAAAAGGAGTATAAATGAGGACTGTTAAGATTAAACAATTTGACGCTTCTGTTTTAGGCTAGATTTTCTATGTAAATACTGTGTGTAAAACAAACAAACAAAAAAGAAACAAAAAAACAAAAACATACGGTTATTTCCAGAGTCCAAATATTACAGGCCTAATCTGCACCGGCTGCATTGTACAGACTAATACAGATCTTACACAGTTATCACTTTAGCCCCACTTGTATCACATTTAACTGCCCATTTATTTAATTTTTAGCCAGTCTCTTGAATATTCAGCACAGATTAAAAATGCCTCATGACAACTGAAATAAAAGGAGAAAGCTGAACATTATTATTTTTTTCCACATTTTATGATAGTGAAACAAGACAAAAATCTTTTGTTTTGTTTTTATGATACACTTGTATAGTACAAACCTTCCTATCCACAGAAGCTGTAACTACCCCCTCACGTTCCAATACGCCATCATGTACTGTACATAGACTCTCACTCCTTCCTACGTTTCTTGTCGTGGTAGTCATCCTTTGAGCGGTTGCTGGTGGACGGCCTCTTAGAGCCGCCGTGCTGCTTGGCTTGCTCCAAGAACTTGTCCAGACCGAAGGGATCTTCTTCAAACTGGACCGGCCCTTCCCGCCTCTGCCCATGGTCGGCGCCTGAGAACTCTTTATCTGGAGCGAATCTGACAACGAACAGGAGAATAATAAATCAGTGTTCACTGCCAATTCCTCTTTTTACTTATCTACCATGCCACAAGGCTGTAAAAAAACAACTACTGTATGGTACCTGTTGTTTCGCATGAGTGAGTCAAAGTCATCTGAGTAAGTGTCTTTGTCTATGTTCTTGCTGGGCCTGTAGATGTTGGAGGCCATGTTTCTTCCGCTGTGGAACGGCTGATCATACACATTGTACGTCTCATCCTCACCTCCAGCAAAACCACTATCCATACCCTGAAAAGATAGAGGCATTGAAAAGAATTATGCTTTTGGAAAATACAGAAGTGTATGTCAAAGGAACAGCTGGAACCTTTTTTAAAGGTTCTTTTTCACAAGTGCATCTCTCAAGTGGATGCTGGAAGTGGAAGTGTCTTAGTTACGTTCGATGCCAAGCAAAACGTGGAAATGTAAAGAGTGGATTGACGTGTTGAAGTAGGCATGTAGCTGCACTAACTTTGCTCTGATTGAAGAGCCGCTGGTCGTACTGAGCTTCGCTGGAGGATCGGGGGTTGGGTTTGCCCAAAGCAATGAGCTCACTGATGTCTCTGTCCTGATCTCTCTGCAGCTTCGACCTGCGACAGAAAAGGAGAAATACACACTGACTGTGAGCAAAATAACAGAAATAAGAGGAAACACCACTAGAAAAACTTTCCCCAAAAGTAGTTTCATTATTAGTATAAAATTTCTATAATAGTAATTTTTTTGAAGTTTTATTAGTGCTTAAATGATTTGTTTGTGAATCCTAAAGTCAGGGCTGGGATTTTAATTAAAAATTAACCAAAACCGGCATTAAGAACCAATAATTAATGTAAATCTTCCTTATGTTATTTCTCTTCTTTGAAATATTCATTAAATCACCATATATAGTTAACATTTTAAAATCAATTTCATTAGAATATCCCAGTGATCTATGTGAGCAAAAACAAAATTATACTAAAATAAAACTTGTATAATTTATTGTGATGTTGATCAGATGTTATATTACCCAGCCCTTCCTACAGTAATATTTTTTTGAAAAGTAAAAGAATCCCATCTGTTATATCTTTAAACTGAAATTTGTTTTTTGTTGAATATATTAAGTTTTTCCTTGTGTATGTTGTGACTTCAAGATCTGGAACATCCTAAAAGTGAAGTGAAAGGTAATTTTAAGATAACAAGGTCTCTGCTTTGCGACAGCTGGAACCGTGACTGTAATGAGCTTTCTTTTGAATTTCACAACCGCAGCTTCTCCAGGGACCAACAACTCATCAACTGACAACATAACACTGCACACACAGACTTTAAACACAAATAAACACAGATCATACATCTCTTATACACAAAGGAATTGTCTGAAAACTGAATCCTGCTGCATATATTCAGTATTACTGCTGTCCCCATGAATGATTCAGTAGTGTGTCTAAGCAGAGACGTGAGCAAGTTCACATGCGCTGTGTTTAAAGTGTGTGCCCAGCACCTTTTATCAGGAGCAGCTCTGGAAATGTTCCTGTCGTGCTGTCTCTCTTTCCTTCTGTCATGGCGGATTATGTCACGCTCCCTGGCCTCGCCATCATCACCACCTGCCGCGTGAGATGGGGGATAGAAGGATCAGAACAGGAAGAACAGGGTTCAAGGAAACAATCAGGTGATTTTAAAATGCAAAAGTAGATAAACGATATTTCTACTGTTTTAATTATGTCTTGTATCTTGGCAGTCATTCAAGAAGTAGAAAAACATGCAAAGATAACTTTTCTTCTTGTAATAAAAAATTAAGGTACTGGGAAAGCAATATAAGTGCTTCCAGGCCAGAATGACAAACGTTCTGGCACTCAGATTTAGAACCAGCAACAACAGAGATTGGGGATCTTGCTTTATTCACATAGATAACCTCACAGCTGTATATGCCACAGATACGACCACAGATGTCTGCAGATTAAGAACAGATAAAAAAATAATGTTTTCTTGCTTGCTAAGCTCTTATTTTGAGCACCTACCTTTGTCACCGTGGCTTTTGATCCCTGCCCTCTGGTCTCGGGCCATTTGGGCCAGCTCCCTCAGTTTCTCCTCTTTCTTCTCCTTCTCTTTTTGAGCCATCTTCTTCTCTACTTGAGCTCGCATCTCCACTGCTTCTCTGGCCTAAACACACAACCAGCATGATCTGTATGTGTCTAATAGTACAATATGTCAAATCTACATCTTGCAATAACACGTTACCTTTCTATCTGCAATATAAAGGGCCTCAGCCAGCTTGGCAAAGTTTTCATTAATGTGAACCGTTTGCAGACCCCGTCCATCAGCAGCCAGACGTTTGTCGAGAGGGATGGTGTAGCCCTGTGGAAAATGAAGCACAACAGAAAGCCGTGAGCAGAGAAAGCAATTAAAGAACTTTCAATGCCATTTTTGACAGCTGGCAAAAGCAAAAAGTTCCAATTAAGTTGGGTTTTACATTACCTTTGCGTTCTTCCAGTTGGAGATACATGGAGGGATCTTCCACTCCTGCTGTTCCTTGACTGTCATCTGCAACACAGTCAGAAACTCTTTCAAAGTGCAAGTAATCTTTTTTTTAATTTAAATATTTTGCATGAAGAGACTGAAAAAGCACAATAATTCTAACATTTTAGCCAAATGTACCTTTCTGCTTGGCGAATGCATGACAGGTGCAGGGGGGGAAGGAGGTCCTCTAGGAATCTTTTTGTTGATTCTGAAAAACAATTTATCCACATTACATTCTTTATCATTGTCTTCTGACAAAGAATTTGCCCAAACAAACTAGATGTTAAAGACACAGTGATACTGCATCATAATGAATAGATTATTTGTAATCAGCTGTAGCAATTCAGGTATATCTGTCTGAGCACTCAAAACAGGAACCCAGAGAAAACTTTCTAAAACAACCCAAATACCCCAAATGACTTCAGGTTTATCTGTTCACGCTTCTCACTCAAATTTCTTTTGGCCATTAATCCCAAAATCATTGTAACAGAAATAATAATAAGCACTTTCCACCAAAGGAAAAGTAAAGTGCTCTTCAGAAAAGCATCCCAGCTGCTGTGAAGAAGTTGTTCTTCCTTACTTAAAACGAGGAGGTTCCATGGGATCTTTCTGCATTTCCACCATACGGATCACCCTCTGCTTGGCCCCGGAATTAAAAGCGACTCCCTGCTGGGAAGGTGTGTATCTAGAAGAGAGAGAGCAAAAGAACAAGTGCTTCATCAGGAAAAAAGCTTTGCTTTTAAACACATACACAAATGTGTACAAAGCAGCGCTAGTCTCTGCAATACTAATTCTGAAACTTCCCTGTTGACCTTAGTTATTGTAGTTTTGAATAAGTTGCATTGTTCAGACGGTTTTTATTATGTTTTTTTTTTCCATAAATGTAGTTTATACAAGGCAGATAAGTTTGCACCTTTTAAATATTCATATGGGGGGAGGATAAACATCCCATAATGTACGCAGATTATTACACCTTTTTTTCTCATCACCAATTAAGCTTTAATCTTTCATAAATTTTCTGTATATTTACTGTAGCACCATTCTTTTTTCCCCGTTTATTTTTATTCTTAGAGATAGGAAACACAGTTTTGTCCATCTGAACTGTCAAAAAAACCTGACAAAGATGTCATCAAAGTACTGACAAAACGTCTGGTTACAATCCACAATCCTATTTGAAGACAGCGTAGCAGAAAATCAACTTGCCCTACTGACCACGCTTGCCGTTCAAAGTCGTGCTGATCAAATAAAACACACACCTGATGTACTGTGCAGGAGCTTGTTTGTCTGCAGCTCTTACAGGCATGGCTGCGGCAATCTTTTGAGACACCTGCTTTTCCAAGGCTGCACGGGTCTTCTCTGTCAGCTGCAAAGGACACAAGCACAACCCATGAACAATCATTTACCGTGTGTGTGTATACATATATATATATATATACACACACACACACACACATATACATACAGTGGCTGGACAATGAAACTGAAACACCTGGTTTTAGAGCACAATAATTCATTAGTATGGTGTAGGGCCTCCTTTTGCGGCCAATACAGCGTCAATTCGTCTTGGGAATGACATATACAAGTCCTGC
>JBAMYA010000017.1:1747252-1763839 GCA_037176975.1 Arrhamphus sclerolepis
GCTTCCTTCTCTGACATCATGGGAAAGTGAAAAGAAATCAGTCAAAAAGTATCAAGAGGAGAATAACTGTGGACCTCAACAAGTCTGATTCATTCTTGGGCAAACTTTCCAGATGCATGCAGATGTCACATTCATCCTGCTTAACACTGAAGCTCTGGACCTTGCACGCAACAGTTCCCAAACAACAGGAGATAAATGAATGTCCATTAAAGAGGTTAGCAGGGCCTGTTTGAGGACCAAACCTGGCCAAATTGGATTCTAATAGATGTCCTTGATAGTGTAATCACTTTGACCCCACCCCCAACCCCCCACCCCCACCCCTAACATCCTCTTTAGTGATTCACCAGTCAGATAGGCATTCAGACAACACAGATTTGAGATTTGAAAAAAAAAAAGAACAATTACAATCAATCAGCATCATTGTGTGTATGTGTGCTTTTGTGATGGAGAGAACACGTATGATTTTCAGTGTGAAGGTGGCAAACAATGATGCATTATTAGGACCCTCATGGATTATTGACATCACTGTAGCAGGTGGTGCCTGCGGGCAGCAAGCTTGTTGAAATGTATTGTTCACACTCACAGTTGTGGGAATAACACACAGATCCACACACATTCATCAGAGAGATCAAGCTATAGCCTGCCTTGTTAGCTTAGCGTAGTTTAATATAAAGACTGCAACAGATGGAATTGCTTTTCTTGTCTGGATAAAGGGTAAAAGAAAATAAAAAAAAAGTCTACTTTAGAGTTTTAAAGGTGATAGCAAGCAGAATTCTGCCGTCACATAGACCGATTACACACACATCCATTTAAAGTGGCTGTGACTGGCTGTCACTTCTTGTTTAACTTTGGAAAATAAACTATTTTTATATCTCTCCATGATTTAACCATCTCATCAGGAGCCTATGCAGATGGGGTCGCTTTGTGTTACTAAATCTATTTTGGATATAACTTTATCAACTCGCATTGGTATCATGGTTTCCATAAAGAATAATCTTCTGCACCATTAGTTTCATTCGACTTAAAAGCTCCTCTTGCTCCAATACGGAGGAGAGGATAAGAAGATGTTGAAATGGATGTTGTGTATTTTCAGCCTGGTCATGGACAAAATTCACATCTTATCAAACTTCAACAGGAGGCTGACATCTATCTGCAGTTCAAGTATAGCTGTGATCAAACTGAAGGCTAATACACACCCTTTCTGCTGCATCTCTTGTAAGTGAAGACTTGCACCTAGCTCTGAAGTTGCTATCATGCAGGCAGAAGTCAGCTAAGGATGAAGTTTCACACCAAACAGCAAATCATTGGAGTAGAGAGTGAGGCCATGAGGCCACTGATCCATCAAAAATGTAGGACAGCAAAAAACCCCAGGAACTGAAAAGAGCAACCACGTTTTCTTTAGTAATGCAGGTCTGTGTGGTTTTGTGAGGTGGGAATATTTGCTTTTTCTTGTAAAGTCTGGTACAAAATCAAATGGAGGAAAAAAATGGGGATGGAGAGATGAAATTATGAAGATGTGTAAGGGCTCTTGAAGAAATGAACTACTGTGACTTTTGCCTCTGTGATGAATATTGCTCCAAAACAACATGGTGCAGTCCAGAAATGTTCTTCATCCAAGATTTATTTCATACCATAGCATTTGCAATGCATTGTTAATATTACAACAGTTCCTGTTGATCACAGAACAAGTACCCGGGGTGTTATTAAAGTAAACCAGAGCCACGAGTTGAATTCAGTTTGAATACATTATCAAGGAATTATAATTCATGTATTATCTTTTTAAGAACTGAGGGAGGGTAGAAAACCTAATGTTGGAAAACAAGACTATCTGAGGCACTGTGTACCTTGACTTAAGTTATATATTTGTGAAAAGAAAAATGTCATTCTGTTAAAGCATTTTAGGGACACAGCAGCTAGGGCAGACTGGGTTTACCATCTCATGAATATTTCACTTTTCTCATAGGTGGAGCTCTCTGTCATCTTCTTCATTGCTGTATGTTCCACTGAGCTGTTGTTAATTAGAGAGAGCTATTAATGTTCCCATCACGACTCTGTTTTAATTGGCCTCTAAGACCTAGTTAATGTGTCACTGAATGATATTTTAATAATCAAACCCCTGGATGGATCAGGTCATCTAAGATGGCCAGCATGACGCTATCATTAGTGACAGGAATCCAAACAAAAGTTTCAGCTCATCATGAATAAATTTAACTTAAAAATTTCTGCAAAGATTATGAAGAAATTCTGATATTTCTCAATATTTTCATATATATTAATGGCTTGTTTTATTGATTTTTTAAAGGAGGTTGGATATTATTCATTTCCTCACTGTGACTAACTTTTTTTTTTCTTTTTAGTAGTCATAATGTTATGTTTTCATAACATAATGAGATGTTTAGTTGATAAAGTTTATCAGTCTAGATGTATGACCAGCTGTAAATGAAACAATAATTTTCATTGTAGTGATTATAAATGGTTTATTTTAACAAGTAGGTAGGAAAGAGTTGCTTATCTCTCCAGATCAGTCATTGTGTCACTCACTTCCTCTCTCTTTTTTTTAAATTCACTTTATCCAGGTCAGAGTCTCTGCAACAACAGGCCAACCAGAGTGGCCCAGATGTTGTTTCAGTCTTGTAGATCTATTCAAAGTAACAAATGGCCTCAATTTTACAACAGATGGTGGGGATTGTTTCCTTTGAGTCTTTTGAGATCTTAGTTTCTGACCTAATGCTGTTTGCCATGCAATTGTAATTAACTTTCTCTGTCAATGGGCTTTCAATTATTTTGCCATAGTTTTTTGCCTTTCCAAATATATGTGTCTTATGCTTGTTTCATATCATATAACTTTAAACCAAATCAATTAGTTTACATGATTTTGGTTACAGAATACTGGAGGTAACTGTCAAAGGCATAACATGAATGAAGAAAAGATGGTACTGTGCCTAAGTTTCAAACAATACGTTGATGGATATGTCAGTGCTTGTTTTAATATGAACATCTATATAATTCTGATTAAAAAAATACTTTTTCAAAATCATTAAATGAAAATTAATACATCTTTTAGAAAAAAAAATGATTAGAGCAAGTGCTAAATGTCTCAGACTCAATTGTAAATAAACTTCTTTCTGAGAATCCTCCAGAAATCTCAGTGTTCTCTCATTCTTCATAAAAACAAGAGAAGGTCATTGAAGCTTTTCTGCTCATCTCCCTCTAGTCTTGCCTCAGTCAAAAAGTCACGCTTGAGCCCTGAGCTATTCTGCAGTGCAACAGTGCAACACTAAGGATTTGAACTAGTGCCAGAGGAAGAGACTTCCCATATCTCCAGATTTAGCTTCCTTCCACTGGTTGCAAAAACTTGTGTTTCAACTTGGTCTGATGGAAAGACGTACTGGCTTCTTGTCTTGTAAAATGTTGAATATTCAGTCAAGAACCTCCCAGGCAGAGCATTACCTCCTAAGTCTAGACACATATAATAAATGAAAGCTCTGCCAAAGATATGCAGATTTTACTTTGATGCTGATGTTTTTAATCCTACATCCTACAGGATTAATCCTTTTAATCCTAAATATTCTACAGAATGCTGATTTTGCAATATCTTTGATTATACAGATGTCTTATTTGAATTATTTGTTCATTTTTGCTGCTTTAATCTTTTTTGCTGTTTATTTTAGTTCATTATTCTGGTTTGTAATTTTTCCTGTAACCTGTTTTTTTATCTATTTATTTATTTACTTATTTTTTTTAGATCAGCATCATATAACAAAAACAAACATCAATAGTAAGATTTGCATAAAAAGTGGATGGTTGTTTGTGCTCCATGAAAATAAATAGGATGATTCACCTTTTGAACTTTTGTGCAAAACAAGACTGCATGATGAGGGAGTTTTTCTTAATAACATATAGGTTCTAGGTGATTAGCTTGAAAATAATTATTCTAGGTGCATATGATCTCATGGGAGTATGTTTGTCCCCCTCAGTCTTCCAGCACATCTCCACTAATACAATGTCAGACCAAGAGAAGAATGTGCACTGTATTGCATATGCTGAAAAGGACATGTTTAGCTTCACAAATCTTTGGCATTAATAAAAACAGCATTCGGTTCCACTAACAACAAAGAATAAATTATGTTATGTTAAGAGGAATAGAATCCAATGGTTATGTAGACTATAAAGTCATAAAAATGCAGTCTCCAGTTTTCAACTCCATTTATGCACGTTCCCTTCTGTTTGCGCCCTGCAAAACCTTCAGGACCTTGGACAGTACCGTGAAACAGGCTTGCTGTGACTAAGTACAATATCTGTCTCTGGCCATGGTACCAGACTGTGCACTTCTAGAGAAGGATCAGTACAAATATAACTGAAATTTCAGATTTTCACCATGTGCACTCATGTCGCAACTCTTCAAATGCTAAGGGATACTAAAATCCCCAGATTAACCAGTTCTGAAGGCATTAACATCCTTTGTCTAGACTAGCTCTGTGTGTACGGTCAGCTCCCAAAGGCAGAACAGATCACACAAAATAAATTCACAACGTGCATATTCACGATTGTGCAAAATAAAAAACTAAAAAAAATGACAGTGAACACGGTTTTTGTGTAGCGTGATCTATGCATTCTTGTGTATATTCCAACACATAGACATTGATATATTGGATAATACGGCTCCGTCTAAAAATGAAGAATTACAGATTTTCGTTGTTGGTAATTTGCTCTGAGTGGTTATTTCCCGTGTTGTCTCTACAAATGCAATGATCTCTCTCACCCCCGCCCACCCCCACCGTGCTGAGTACTCTGTAGAAGGCGGGTCAGATCGTCAGTGCAGGAGAAATCCGAGGGCCCATCAGCAGTTGAGCTGAGTGAGCCGAGCTGAGAGATGCGCGTTCACTGAGCCGGATGAAGTAGGACTGTTGCCTTTTCTTCCACTGCGCCTCGCTTGTAATAACCTCCTCATCACTTGCATCTGCATATCATCGCTTCAGGCAAACTATAGCTAACTGAGAATATTCTGGGTTCCGAATGGAGTATTGCTCTGGATTATTATAATTTATTGTATTTTTTACGCGGACTTTATCTGTTCGGAAACGTCTCCATATAAACGACAAGGTAGGAACACAATTCAGCTGGACTTTCCTTGTTGAATTTGTGTGCTTTTAAACTGTTGTGGGGTACTTTAGTTGTTTTGATATGATTTTTGTCTTCCTAAATTGTGATTTGGAATTTGCACTGAGTTCAGGTTGTGATGTTTATTTTTTAAAATTATTATCATTGTTATTATTATTTAATTTAATTTATTTATTTGTTTAGCGTTGATAGATGTCTCGATTGAGTAGTTTGAAAGCTCTCAGCTGCAGTTTAATTTCAAATGAATGTGTGTCTTGATGGAAAATCCGAACGTTTTTCATCACAAAACCACGCTGATTAGAAATGAATTTTCAGCAAATGCGTTTATGGTGAAGGAGTGAAAAGCGCTGGGACTGAAAGTTTCAGTCGCCTGAATTGCGGTTGTCAGTGGCGCGCATAAAATCGCAAACACTTGAGCAGAACCTGTCAGAACTACTTACGTTTTACAAATGTTTTCTTGCAAACATAATCCCGAGTACCGTTCAATATTTGCTTCTTATTTCATGAGCAAATGGCTTGTTCATCCTTGAGCAGCAGTCAGACTGCCACCATGCGAGGAATCGCGGGAAAGCGCTGGATATGTTTCATCTGTGCAAGGTTGGAGGTTATGATTTCTGACAGTGCGTAAATGTTTCTTCTTGTCTTTAAACCAGCAGAAATGTATTCAGTTTTCGGTTTAATGGACGAAATCTCAGGGCTTTTTAACTCCTTTTGTGAAAGCATGCAGAATCGATATGCACTTGGCTTTTTAGCTGAACAGCATGACTAAATTAAATTCTGCGCATGAAGTTGTGCGCCTGCAGAACTCACAGTAACCTCATGCTCATTTGTTATTTTTCTATAGGCATTGCTTCCCCGTTTAAATCCCACTAAAATACATTTAGTGCCTTTTAATTTCCGATTGTTCAAAAGAAATTGACTATTTGTAGAAATGCATAAATATTCAGGAATATTCAAAGAAAAAAAATGTTGTCATTCATTTATAAAACACTGGCGATGTTAGGGTTAAACATTGTAAAGTTGTCCAGAGCTGCATTTGCGTGGCTAATAGAGTTGGATAGAGCAGGATACATGAAGGGCAGACCTCCTTATTGATTAAAAATGTTTTCTTCTTCTTTGGTACTCCTATAGTTCGGGGTATTGCTGAAGCACTCTCTCGACTGCTGTGACTGATGTCGGATTAAATCGTTCCTCCAGGCTGAAGCTCGTGATAGACAGGAAGCGCAGCCAGGGATGGAGGGGTCTCCTGCGCGTGATGGGGGCTCGACCACATTAGAAAACATGTCAATAAACCTACTTCAGCAGAGTCGGACGCTTCAATGCATCATTTATGGCCAGTCTGTGACAATACCCGTGCAGGTTATCTTGTATCCTGCCCTATTTAATAATTCATTATGTATATCCCGGAAAATATGTTCCTATAACAGCAGTATGACAGGACAAGCAAACTAATGTGATGTACTCACGAAGTCAAGGTAGTTTGAGAAACAGAGGGGGCATTTATTTATTTATTTGTATTAACAATGTAAAGCAGTTTTTGTTTGTGCTAGGAGAGTTTTACATCTCCTAGCCTGTCTACTTGTTAACAGTCGTGAGGTTAGCTGAAGGACATGTCTTATAACGATACTCAAAAGGTTCACAGAAATATTCAACGTAAAAGTGACGTCACTGCGTTAGGTTCGTCTGTCCAGTGTTAGGGATGGTCGATACCATCCCGAGCCATAGGTTATTTGTCATTTTTATGCTTAATTTCCATCGAAATTAAATGGAATTTCCATCATGCATAAAAATATTACTTTTAAAACATTATCTGGTCTATGAAAATAAAATCTGATTATTATTATTATTATGATTTGTTTAATTAATTTTTACTTTTATGTATTTATTTATTAAGGGATGAAATACAGTTTGCTCTTCAACATTCAAAACGTCCAAACTGAACTGATTGAACTGGTCACAGAGAAAGAAACTTCACATATCTCAAAATTTAGCTTCCTTCTACTGGTTTCAAAAACTTGTGTTTAAACCTGGTCTGCTGATGTACTGACTTCTTGTCTTGTAAAATGTCAAATTTTCAGTCTAGAACCTCCCAGGCAGAGCATTACCTGCTCAGTCTAGACACATAATAAATGAAAGCTCTGCCAAGGATATGCAGATTTTACTTTGATGCTAAAAAAAAATTCTGTTGATGGGAAAGTGACTCACAGAAACATTCATATTTGCTCTAATTATTTCCCACTTTATTAAACTTGGAGTTTTTATCTAAAGGCTTCACCTGTTCCTTAGTGGGTAAGTGAAATATAGAGCACTAGACATATAGGTCTAAGATAATCTATGTTTATACCATCACCACATAATACAATAAGTATCTTACATACATTTTACTTGTTTAATAGTCCTATTATGAACAGTTGTCTGGGTAATTCCTGCATTTTAGAAATGTATCCACTATAAAACTTTGCCTCAATAAAGTTGTGGTATCTGTATTGGGGTGCCTCTACTAGTTTTTGTTGTAACTCATCATACTCTTAGGTAAAAAAAAAAAAAACGTTTCATGTGAATCGTGGTGTTGCCAAAAAATTGTATTCAGTCACACATAAGACATTTGGATTATTATATGGTTATTTACCATACCAAAATAACTCCACATAATACAACATTTATTAAACAGTTGTTTCTGTGTGCCTTATTACAGCTACTATTTGAAACCGTGTGTAAGCCTAAGTTCATGTCCAAAGTAAACATTCAAAAAAGAGAGAAAAAAATAAATGATTGAATTTTGGTATTGATCTGTGCTGTAACGGACTGGGAACCTGTCCAGGATGTACTGGTATAGGCTCTAGCATATCCTCATGAATAAGCAGGTGTAGAAAATGTTATTGCCAAAACCTGTAGGCACACTCACAGGCTTTGAACATTAACTGGCTTTCACTTTGCAAATGTCTAAAGTTTTCTTGGAGTGTAGCTTGATGTGAAAAACTATTTTCTTTGTCATCAAGTTGATAAGTTTCCTTTTGTGCTTTACTTAACAGGAAACATTAGCATTGTTAGCATTCACTATAAATCCATGGCCTTCAGGGACACCAGATACCTCACTTAGTCAATACACTCTATAAGTCATGTTAATTGAATAGAGGCTGGGACAATTATAATCCTGAGCTGACATCTCAGGTTTCATGAGCATATGGGCTTTGCTTGCTCAACAGACACAGGACCAAACACACCCTCTATAAACAATCCACGTTTTCTTGTTGGTGGTTTAAGGTTATTTCACCATACAAAACCTTTTAACCTCCATGATGTCTCACCCAATCACTTTTCAGACAAATATAATCATTCAGCTTGGCAACACAGATACACTCATGCACACCCCCTGCACACACACACAGTGCATTAGCATAGGTATCAGTTACTAGAATTCAATAGCTTTCCTGCTGCAGCAAGATTAACTATTCAGGGCAGGTGGTTAAAGGGTCTATTGTGTTGCATGGTTCTGTGCTGCTGTCATGATTGGACAATGCATCTGTCTGATGGGGAGCATGCTGCCAAAACAATTGCAAGGGCAAAGGGCTGGAAGAGTACACACACATATAACGTTTCTTTTAGGGTTTGAAAGTTTGAGCATGATCCTAAATGAGATGTAGAGCTAGATAAAGTTCAAGATGGTTTATTTTTATTGTAGAATGAAGGCTGGGCCTGAGAGAGGGCTGGATGGACAAGGCGGTCAGGTCAAGGACAGATGAGGAGTCTGGCGAAAACAAATAGCCTTTAATATGGAATCAGGTTTGTTGATCAAGTCTTTCTGGTTGAGATGCTACCAGTGAACGATCTGATGAGTGGAAGAAGGACCGATGACTTTATGCTGCAGCAGGTGACTTTGGAGGTGGTAACAGGTGTGTCAGGACTTCCAGGCAGCGCAACCTAAACTTCACACAAGCAGGAAAGAGAGACAGCAGGCAGACTGACATTTTCTCCATAGTAACTGTTTGTAGCCCTGCCGAGCAAATTTAAACAGAGCTGTATGAGTACAGGTGTGGCATGCAAAGACAGGCCCTATCATTAATATTCCATTACTTTCTCCTGCAGAACTTTGTGATGGATATAATTTAAGAATTTGTTCACTGGAAAAATTTGAAATAATGTTATTAACAGTATGATTCAAATATGAAGTGATGCTGTCCTAACATTTTTTTGAATCGCTGTTTATGACTGTAATCTACCAAAGAAATGCAAATGAAAGAGGGAAGGATAGAGTGGTGGTGAATAATTACTCATATTAATCAGGATCTCAGTGGGTTTTTCCAGATAGAGGTAGTGTTTGAAGCTAAGCACATGGTTAGCTCACCTCAATGGATTTTCAATAATAATGAAATCAACAATAGTAAACTACTATTTAATTTCACAAAATATCTCGGTGGTTCTACTACTGTTTTGGAATTTAAGCATGAAATGAATCTTTTTTCTCCAGTTCCTCGACTGACCACTAGGTGCTGGCTCCAAAACAAAGCACATCTCCATTGAACTCCATGTTAAAAGTGCCAACTTTGCAGGAGAGTTGAAAATATTTTACAGCCTGGTTCAAAAATCAGTTTTGATCTCTATAGCTAGATTTTACATCCAGGACAACTGTACGGGGGTGAATTTGTTTGTACCACATCAAAGAAATTCATATTAAGCAACCAATCAGATGCCCGGATGTCATTTTACATGCTTGACTGACTGACGGCCACTGGCTCTGCCATTGGTTTTAACAGCTTTGTCCTGCCTCTTTGTAACAAAGTGCCTCACAGTACAAAGAAATATGGGCTTCAAAGGCTCGCTGTAAAGTTTATGTGTCATGTGACCAGATAGTTCATCCACTCGTTCAAGGTCGATAGTTGAAACGCAGAAGTAGCAGCCTAAATGAAAAGCATTTGAAACCTTAATGAATGTTTGTTAGTCTTTTGGTTTGACTTTTGGATGACATGAAGTGGCCACATGGAGAGCCAGATCTACTTTGAATAAGGCTTTCAGTATTCTTTATATTTTATCTGAACCCATTGGGATCATTTACTGTACCCTTGCACTGTAATGTGAACTGATTTTGTAAAACAAATGTTATGTTACTACACAGCCCAACGGTCATTAGAGTTGAATAAAAACACTCTGTGTTGCAGAAGTGTTCACACTTAGATAAGATGCATGTTATTATTTTTTTCTGTTTTGCATTTTAATGTTTAGTCATTGATTTACATAAACTATTTCAATAGTCATTACTTTTTTATCTTGCCAATTAACACTGAGAACCATTGACTTCTCCTTATAAATTATGTATTCATTAAATGTGTTATTTATTTATTCATTTTGTTTCATGCAGGTCTATTCAAAGTGTATGTGAAGCTGAGTATAACCATGGGGGATGGAACTGGACCAAACATGACTGTAACATGCTTCAATCCAGGAAGTCGCCTCAAAGAAAAATCCCAAGATGCAGCTCTGGATCACTGACATTAACACCCCAAGGATCACCTTCATATTTCCACTTTGTTTGGAAACTGGATTTTTCCACATATCTCTCCATAGACTTAGTTAAAGATATTAAATCCAACCCATTTTCAGCATAAGACCTGCCTTTGACAGAAAAAAAAAAAAAAAAAACCTGACAGCTTAAACTATAAAATAATCTATGCGGAGCATAAAATTCAGCAGATAAACCCTGGAGTTAAACTGAAATCAAATGTTTTTTATCATTTTGAGGATCTATTCCCAGTTCTAACCTGCTTTATCGTGCCCTGTATTTCTGTAAGATGAATCCAAAAAGCCTACCTGGGCATTTTCTTATGCTGCTAAGTACAGTGCTGGGTCTGAGCGCAGGCTTAGAGTTTACTGGCTCGGAAGGTCAGTGGGCTCGCTACCTGCGCTGGGATGCCAGCTCCATAAGTGACCTGACATTTCGGTTCAAGACCTCAGAATCGGATGGCCTGCTGCTCTACTTTGATGATGGCGGATACTGCGACTTCTTGCTTCTCATGGTATCAGAGGGTAAGCTGCAGCTTCATGTAAGCATCGACTGTGCTGAGACCACCATCTCTTCTGATAAAATGGTCAACGACAGCCGTTGGCACTTTGCTGCCATCAACAGGCAAAATTTGTGGACTGGCTTAGTCGTGGACGGCCAGACCAAGGCCGGAGAGGTGCGACCCCAGCGGCAGTTCATGAATATTGTAAGCAACCTCTTTTTGGGAGGGCTTCCAGGGGACATCCGCGCATCTGCCATCACCTTGCCCTCTGTCCGTGAAATACCACCATTCAAAGGAATTATCACAGACCTCAGTTATGGGAGTAAGCTGCCCACGTTAATCAATAGCCAGAAAGTACATTTGGAGATGATGGGCCTCTGCACAGAAAACCCCTGTGAGAATGGTGGGATCTGCTCACTGGCAGATGGAGAAACCTACTGTGACTGCTCCAAAACTGGATATGTAGGTCGATACTGCACTGAAGGTAAGGGCTCCAGAGCTTTCTGTGTCAAACTCTGAATATTGATTACAGCGTTTGTAAAAAATTCAGAGGCTTCCCGTTCAAATATAGAGCTGACCTGACTTCAGGTTTGTCAGGGTCTAGAGTAAATATGTTTTTTTTTTTGCAGATGTGTATTGTTACACTGTTGTTGGTATGGCCAAACCATCAATCTCAATGCAAACTTCTAACATTATGATTTTCATAACTGTGTTGTTATTCCCACTTCACCTAATGCAATCATTTGTGTCACACAAAAACTTCATTTATGAATTGTTTTGAAAAATGAGCATTGATTGCAATCTACAATTTACACAATATGTAATTTATATGAAGAAGGAGCAGCTGTACTCCCATGTGCCTTAAAGATGTAATGCTGTTCTCATGGGAAACAGAATATGAATATTTATTTGTGGGCTGTTGCTCACGCAGCTTAGCAACATTTCATATTTCATGTTGGGGTTAAATTGTAGGTGATGTGTTCAGCATTTCCTCTCCCTTCACAGCTATTACATTTGATGAGGCAGTGGTGAATACAGTATTAGCTGATGTGACTAAAATTACAACACTGAGTTCTCTTTCTTTCATTAAATGCATTTAGATTTTGCAAAGTGCTGCAGAGACCTGAAGGTACACACAAAGTTTGGATGAGAAAGAACGAAAAAAAAAAAAAAAAACTTCATCTGCTTTTCCTCTGCTTTTGTGCCAAGGCCATCTCTTCTGTGAGGAGTGTAATGAGATGCAGCTCTTGTTCAATATCCTACTCTATTCTATCCCCACACCTTCAAAGCTATAGACATAAAAAGCTTTCTTTCAGCTAAAACCTGTGTATCTTCTGAAGTGGTCCAAGACTGGAGTCAGTTTCTAAACTTACTGGTCTTTTTCTCCTTTTCCAAGAAATTATTTTCTCTGTACTGTATCCTGGACCACTTCCTCTTTTTTGTAAGACACCCAGGCTGTTGGTTTAGGGCTTATATATGTTCAAATCTTTGAAAATTCTGCTGATTCCAAGAAAAAAACAACAAAAAAACAACAACCTTTGTCTTCTCTTTTTCGGTAACCAAATATCATATTCAAACAGTTCTCCACACGATATACAATTTCACTATAACCTTGCAGACTGAATTCCTTTTTGTATGTATATGGATTGTCACAGAAAACTTTGTGTGAACAGACCCATGTCAAATTTTCTCTGTTGGTGACCCACACGCTGCCTGCCTGAAATCAGACTGACAGGGTAGAGACTAGAGATGACTCCATTTTGCCCAAAATCAAGGGAATGCTCACTGAATTCTACATCACTGATTTCAATCTGTTTTAAACTGTATTTAATAGAAATTTTCTTCTTTTTAACATACATTTAAAATATGGATTTTACCATTTCCATGACGGGCTTTTACTGTGTTTGGTTTCTTAATATGTCCTAATATTTTCTGCTCAAATGAGGCTGTTTGGAGCTTAAATCTCGAGTGCTGGCCTGTGGCATTGTTCAGGACAGCACGCGATGTGCTGGTTGTTGAGCAGCCGAGTGAACTGAGTGGACTTGACCCCTTTCGCTTCATCCCTTTTGTGCACTGCGTGTGTTGAAGAGTCAATAGAAAAGGAGTAGGTGGTCCATTTGTTTGAGAGCTGACGTGGGAACTATGACAGCTCTATGTTAAAACACCAAGGTTTTAAGAGGACTCTTGCAACCCAATCAAATACGCTACACAGGAAAATAGGTTGTCAGACTACAGCCGCAGGGCAGAAGACATGTGACGTGAAATTCATCACAGGCCTGATGTCCCCTAATTTGTCCCAGGAGGTCAGCTGCTGGACAAGAACCACCCCCTGTTGTTTCCCCGCTTTTGTGGTTTTGAGATACATTTATTCAGACACGTATCTTCATCTTCCTCTGTTTTCAAGGGATGAAGGAGTGAGGCCGGGAGTGCAGTCATTTCAGTTGTTCAGCTGATCTGACTGCTGCTGTTTCCTGCTTCCCCATTAACTGATGTGCCTGATTGTTGATTATTCCACAGAGGCTGGGAACCATAATTAGGAGGATAATGAGAACAGAGATGGCTAATTTGCCTGGAAAATGCCTGCACAAACACCACGGTCAATTCAGACTGTCTGTTGGCAAATAAGGCAAAGTTTCTTTTTTTTTCTTTTTTTTTTTCCAATATGTTCACAAGTGGCAAATTACTTGTTGTTCAAGTAACGCTTGAGCACGTACAATGTTTTCTGGGCATACTCAGAGTGAAACTTTTGCCATGTGGTTGCAGGTACATTCTGTGTGAACAACTGCTTAGTGCACCTGTTTTTGTCAGTACATTGTGACTGCTCTGTACATTAATGAGCAAGAAAAGCAATCTGTCAAACTTGTGAATATTTATATTTTACATTATAATGCATCGTGGCCCATGCCACAGCAGCATGTACTCAAACACAGTTGAATTTACAGGCATACACACAATCACACACATTAACGCGGACAAGGCCCTTGAGCTGCTCGTTAAAATGGGCAGATGGCTGACTGAGTGGACTGGGCCTTGGAAGCATTATGCCAGCCGTGCTCCTAATGGTAGCCCCCTGGCCTAGAAGAGAAATACAAGGAGAGAGCAGAGTTAACATGTGAGAGAAGGAATGAGAAAATGTGAAGGGGAAACAGGATAAAGCCTGTTTGTACCACTTGCACTGAAAAACTTTCACATTAAGACAATGTTTTCCTTTTTTTTTTTTTTTGCTTTTTTTTTGTTGGTGAGTTGGGTTGCGCTCTGCTGATGCATCATTATTTCAGGAGAAACGTCCTGCCTCTTAGCTCCTGCAGCTCTTCTCAAACCACTAAGCTTGGCCATGAAACAAATTGTCAGTCTGTCATCCCATGTGGGCCAGAAAATCTTGGTGTGACTGAAGTTAGACAGCTTTGACAGGCAAATCTGCTGCTTTTTCTGTGATTTGTCCTGTCAGTGATAGCTCTTTACACTTCCTCTTTTTTTTTTTTTTTTTTTTTGCAGAATCACGCTTAAACAAGAAGTATTATGCTCTTTTTTCCAAAAGTTGGAATAGTTTCTTGATGAAACGTCTGTGACATGCTTTATTTAAAATACCACAGAGGTGCAGTCCTCTGACTCCATGTTTGTAAAGCTCTATTTGGGAGTCAGCCAGTGTGCCTCCTTTGAAATCAGTGTTACAGCTTTGTGCTACTCTCTTTAGAGGTACAATAAATACATTAAAAATGAGTAAATAAAGGGATACATACTTTTATTATCATTATTGTCATTGGTTGTTTGTGTTAGAGCTTTATTATGTCAGTGTTGGTAGTGACTTCAAACATAGAAAAAAAATAGTCTCAAGCAAAGAATTCAAATTTTTTCACGTTCTATTTTGCAAAAATCTTATGTTAACTTATTTATTGACATTGAACTTTAGCTAGTGATATTTTGAAGCATCTTGAATGCCTCTGGAATTTATTTTCAACGGTTAAGCATGGAGACCAAGAGTTACACCTTATTGTTTAATGGCTATGTAACATAATCTCCCGTTTCCGCTTTCAGAATCCCACTATTCATAATGAACAGTTTAAGGCATTGCTGAAAAAAAAAAAATAGGCAGTGACTTGGTGGAAAGCAAGTAATTGAAGACTGGGACAAGCAAATTGTTAAGCAAGTGCTAAAATGGTGCCTTCAGGCTTAGCTTTGAGGATTAATAAACAGACATGGGAAAAAAATGACAGTTACAATAATCTTACTATGAAAAGTAGGTCAGGGGAGAAAAAAAAAAAAAAAGAAAAAAAATGGGGCAGGGACTTGCCTGATTTCAGCGCGGAGGGCATTTGTGTCTAGTGTCCAAGCTGAAAATTATGTTCGGATTTGAGTGGTGAAGCTGCTGGTAAAATAGAGCAGGGGATTACGCTTGGACCACATGTCCTCCGCAGCACATTGGCTTGTTCAGAGTGCTGTTCCATGAAGAGAAAAGGTTTTTATCTGGATGGGAATCTGAGCAGTATGACATTAATGCAGTACAGGCACATTTATTGGGTGAAAGCATTGGCAGTGCCAAAAAAACAGTACCTGCTTATTTAAGTACGTATACATCAGTGGTCCCAGTTCTTGGGAGCTGGAACTGCACTGCTACCCTTCAGCTGGCCACAATCTCCCTCCCCCTTTCATGCTTTGTCCTTCCCTTTCCTCTGCCAATGTCATTTTCTTTTTGTGGGAGGAGAAGTAGCATCCATTTTAGGCTCCTTAAAGGAGAAAGGAGATAATCCAACCTTGCCTTCATGGCAGCTTCTACAGACTTTGTCTGCTTGCCCTCTTCTATAAAGATTTCTAATTTCCATTGAGTTTTTTAAAATATTCCATTAAATGACAATTCCATGGTGTTAAAGGCAGGAAACAGGTCAGTCCTCCATACATCCTTTTCAAAGATCTACCCTAAACCATAGGACCAAGCCAAATTGTTGTTTTAGTGTTTTTTACATTTATACTCACAAATTTTAATAAAGCCCAGCTTTAGTTATTATCTTCTATTTGCAGTTCTTGGTAGTGCTCAGAGGCCCTAATTAGAAGCGTCTGGAAATTCATTTTAGGCAGAGAATGGGTTTTGAAACTGGCGTGAACATGAAATGCATTTGACTGATGCTGAATTTGCTCAGTGATGTCCTACCTAAATCACACTGGCATGTGTGACCACTGTCATTCTTGGGACTTTCTCTGTTACTGCTGCTGCAAGCAATGAAGCTCGCACCAGGAGTGTTCCTTCAGTAAGTTACCTCAGTGAGCATTCTCTTGAAAAAATCCCAAGAGGTCTGCTAATTTTTGGGGCTTCAGTAAAGGACGTCAAAGATTGGGCAAGTAGGTTAAAAAAAAAAAAAAAAAAAAAAAAAAAAAAAAACAGAAAAAAAGCCGGGAAGGAAAAAAATCTCTTTCCCCTTTCCCCCCTCTTCTTCCCCCCCCCCCCCCAAAAAGAGGGGGGGGGGGGGGGGGG
>JBAMYA010000017.1:1765523-1783725 GCA_037176975.1 Arrhamphus sclerolepis
ATCATTTATTTATTTTTTAAAGAAGATATACCACGACAAACCTCCATCCTGCATCTCAATCTGTACATCTCCTCCCACATCCTTTTCCACTCCTTCCCTCCCATCATCGCCTCCTTTGTAAAATGTGAAATAAAGAAGCAATTGAATAATCTGTGTCTTCTTGTTTCATATCTTCCTTCATCTCCCTCATCTCACGATTTTCCCAGTTCATTCAAAGTTCAGTGTTGTTTTGTAACACTCCTCGTTTACCTCCCTCTATTCATCCCCCCACGTCACATTTCTTGCTACCACCACACTACTGTGTTGCAGTCTAGTCCTAGCTCTGACCTGCCCCGAAGCTTTAAGTAAATATAGCATCATTTTACTAATTTATCTCCTCTCTTTTCTCCATTTTTTTAAACATCTGTAGCTCAGCAGATAATGGATTCAGCTCGCATGTTCTTGTAGGCGAGTCTCAAAGTACCGCAGCATACCCATTAACCTCTATTGCCTCAGTGCCTGATGGGGGTCCTCAGAGAGACTCACAGAGGCATTTGATCCCGTTTGATCATCATCTTTTCTTTTAGCAGTATGCATGTGTGTATTGCACCGATTAACATATCCTATTGATCTCTACTACCTTGCGCTTGCACACTGTGACAGATTTGCAAGAGACAATGATTACTCTGATAATTGGGTGATCGGTTGCATTAAAATATGCTGACCTACCACACTTCCTCTACAGGAGATTTGGTCAGGTTTGAGTTTTTGATTGTTCTGTTGTGTGAAACCTTGGGAATGGTAACAGTGTTTACTTTTTTTTTTTTTTTTTGGTAATTATTTGAATCCTCTTAAGGAGATTAAGGACCAGATCTACTAAAGGTTTATGAGTATAAAAATGAGCGCAAACTCACTGCACAAGCAAAAAAACTGATGATACAAACTGATTTATTAATAGTGCACATTACGGGTTGCATCTTTCAAAGGTGCAAAATAGCACATCTGCATCCGGTTAGTACGTCCACCTCAATAAATATACAATATGGGGCGTTCACACGCAATTATGTGTATGTTGGGAGGAGAATATGTAAATATATGAATTTACCCGCAAAGTGATATATCAGACCTGAAAACAATTTTGCTCAGAGACACTGCGTCTAAATTTAACACATTTCAAAAGGAGGTGCGAACACTCTGCATGCTTAATTTCGCACACATTTTTTATTTTTGCAAGAAAGAGACATCAAAATGAAGCAAGGAGATGCAGACAATGTATTATTCACCCTCGTGTGAATATTTTGGGGATGAACAAGGAAACAATCATTAAAACATATTACTGATCCAACATTGCCATTTTGGAGCTGTTGGAGGAACTAGAAGGAGTCAAGCAATACCAACAATGACAAAACTCCTTTAATGTTTACACCTTTTGCATCTGGGCTATTCCAGCATATGGTACCTGTTACAGCTGGGATCTCCCAATCCCATTTTTCATGTGTGCTGTCCAAAGTCCTAAATGCCATGTGACGCTGGTTGGCCAAAGTTATTAGTGTCTACGTAGTCGCAGTCATTGAATGAGACCAAATAAGGGTTTTTCTTTTCTTTTTTTCCTTTTTTTTTTTTTTTTTTTGCTGCATTTCTCTAAGTGATAAGAGTGACTGACTGCACCCATGTGCAGCTTGTGCCCCCCACAGACACTGAGCATGTGTACAGAAATCACAAACACACACTGTTGTTGAATGTGTTCTTGATGCCAAAGGCTTAATTACCAACATTGTGGCATAATATCCCAGGTCAGTACATGATTGTTTTACTCAAAGAAACAGTTTTTCTGTTTTTCAAGCTGTGAGATGGCGAGACTTGTAGGTGGGTCAGTTTGTGAAATCCTTTGTGAAATAATTTATTACATATAAACAAGAGCATGTGTCATATTCTAGAATGCACATGCAAATTACTACACACAAATTGGGATCTTAGTAGATCCGGCCTTAAATATTTTATTTACATTTATGTGTGTGTTCTTCCATTTTGAGTTTTACATTTAGGTTACAGCGTTGTTTGCCACCTTGAAAAGTAAAGTAAAAGGTGAATTAGACAAAGAACTGTGAAACTTACTGGGTGGTGACTAACTAGTCACAAGGCAACCATTAATGTAATCATTCATACCTTGCTTTATATGTCTCCTTTACTATAAAAGAAGCCATAATTCACAAAATAAGCATCATGGTACATTAAAAAGCCTTCAAAATAGTTATTGACACCATAAATTGCCTGAAATAGAATTAGATTTAATTGCAGATTTCAAGCTTTCAGTCTTTATTGAGACAGGCTTCAACCTTTAGACATTTCACTCAGTGGAGAGACTGCAATGCTTGCAATGTGCATACTCACCCAGTTGTAATCACAAGGTCAGTGTCCTATTATGTATCTTATGAGTTAAGGAAGATAGTTGAAGTGATTTTTTTGTTCAAGCAAAATACGATAATTATTTGTGTTAGTGTGTTTGAGTGCTGTACGTGACAGAGCTGTGAGAGGTGAGGAGTTTTTTTTGAAGCACAGTGTCAGTGGTCATCACTCCATCATTTGCAAATTTATTTGAGGAGTCACACTTTCCTGGTTAGGAAACATGTGCTCAGTTTCGCATGAGGAAATTTAGTGAACAGTTGTTCTTTTGCTCACTCACTGTTGCTCACGACATTTGTAGAAGCTGCCTTGGAATGACATCATGGCTTTACTGTTTTTCAGAGACCATCCTGAGCCTTTCAGAGCTTTCTAAGAGTAAAACCTTGCAATATGTAGATCCGTAGTCAAGATGGAGGACCGCAAGTAACCCTGTGTTTGCTGTCTCTTGCCAAGGGCAGCTTCAGCATGAAATAAAGTTTAGCATCTCTTGAAGAGATTCGTTCAAGTACCTATGCTGTGCAAAGGAGTGAGCCTGACTTTTATCTGTTATATATCTCTCAAACCCTTGCAAAAGCTAAGGGCTTTTCCTCACCAGGGAAATAGCTAGTTTGAGGTATAATAAAAACAATATAGTCTGTTTTTATATCTTGCTTGGAAATTATTGATATAAATTCAAAACTCCATCTGTTGCTCAGCACTAGTAATGCTAAAACTAGCCAGTTTCTTTTTTTTTCTGTATGTGGGACAGTAAAACCAATTCCCATTACGGCAAGCTCTCACAACACTACAGATGTGAATCCATGGAGGGGCAAGATCCATCGACTCTTCCATTGTCTATACTTTTTTTTTGTTTGTTTTGGTTTTTTTTGGGTCTGCTGGACCTTATACCAGCTGTCACTGGGCAAAAGACAGGGTAAACACTGGATAGGACACATATAAACAAGCACAAACGCTCACACTCTCTTCTAGGGTCAATTTAGAATCAACAATGTGCCCAACATGCATGCTTTTGGAAATATTTGAAGTATCCAGACCTAGAAAGTAGTAAAGAGTAGACCTAGAAAATTATCTACTTCTCAGTGGGAGAACATACAAATTCTATAGACTATACAAAGGTCTCAACCAAACTTTCTAGCTTTGAGAAAAGCCACCGTGCTGTCCAATGACAGAATCAATGACTGCTGCTTGGTGTTTGAACGTTACAGCCAGAATTCCAGTTACTGATTGAACTGAATTGAGTAGTACTTTATCATTCCCAAGGGGGAATTATATCATTGCCTGGGTCTACAAAGAACCAGTGTTCTTTCATCAGTTTGTTCAGTTTCTCTGACTCACTGTCTTTGCTGCTTCTGCCACAACAGATGGCTGCAAATAAAACAGCACTCTCCACCAGAGACAAGAAATATTTGCTGGATATTGTTACAAACATTGATGGCCCGAGCATCCTCAAACATCAAAGCCTGCCCAGCCCCTTCTTGACAGCTCCAGTTACTTTTTCAGTCCAGTCAGATAGTTGTTGCTCTCCACCTATAATCCAAAGCTCTCTGTTTGATCCATTTTTAAGATAAGGTCATTGTTCCCACATTATGTTACACAATGATTCACCATTTTTCTGACTTAGGGCCAGATTTACTAAAGGTTTGCGTGTATTAAAACGAGTGCAAACTCACTGCACATGCAAAAAAAAAAAAAGAAGTACAAACTGATTTACTCACTGTGGGCTCAACGTTTTGCATGCAAAATATCTAATCCAGTCAGTTCGTCTGCCGCAATGAATATGTAATTTGGGGCATTGACGCAAAATTCTGTGTGTGTTGGGAGGAGAATGTATAAATATATTAATTAAGCACCAGCAAAGGTATTTATCAAACCTGAACGCAAATTTGTTCATTGTGATTGTGTCTAAATTTGACATGTTTTAAAAGGATGTGCAAACAGTGCTTATTGACCCAAGGAGACATCAAATGAAGCAAAGAGATGCAGAGAGCACATCACACCCTTGTGCGAACATTTTAGGCATGAACAAGGAAACAATCATTGAAACATATCACTGAACCAGCATTGTTATTTTGGACCTGTTGGAGGAACTCAGAAGGGATTTGGAGCCAGCCACGAGAAGGATTCACGCAATACCTGCAATGAAAAAAAAATCCTTTCTAGTTTACACTTTTTTACATCTGCGTCCATCATATGGTAGCTGTTACAGATGGGAGCTCCCAGTCCCATTTTTTCACATGTGCTATCAGAAGTCCCTAACATTATGTGGTGCCAGATGGCCAAGGTGATTAGGTTTCCTCTCACTTGGCAGTTGTTTTAATGACACCAAACAAGGCTTTTCTTTTTCTCTTTCTTTTTTTTGTCACTGCATTTCTCTGAGTGATAGGAGCTTGAATGTGCAGTGCTTTTGAGATGCCAAAGGCATCATTACCAACATTGTGGCAAAATATCCCGGGTCAGTGCATGATTCTTTTATTCTGAAAAACAGTTTTCTGTTTTCCAAGGTGCGAGATTGGAGGTGGCTGGCTTTGTTAAATAATCCATTACATTAGAAACAAGAGCATGGGTCATATTCATTTATGTTTTTTGAGAAAAATGAAAAACATATGAGAACCACATACTGGAGAAGTAAGATACAATGAGCCCCACACAAGGAATATTGAGGAGAGCTATTGGAATGCTGAAGAGCAGGTTCCATCGTTTGAATTGTACTGGTGGTGCGCTGCTGTACAGGCCAGAAAAAATGTGTTGGATGTCTCCAACACATTTGCACCTGCCACCATTTGCGGAATCACTTTTAGTAAATGATGCGCAAACTGTGGCTCCACCTCTCTTGCAAAATTCTGGATTGTGTATGCAAATAACTACACGCAAACTGTGATGTTGATAAATCTGGTCTTATTGTGCTGTCTGTAAGCATGATCTTCATTAGTATTTGAAAGTGTTGAAATTAAGCAGAATCAGTATTATTTGAGTTTTAATATTAGCATAATTATTTTCACAATATTCCTCAGATCTAATTACTACTACTAACTATACTGCTTTGACTGACAAAGCAACTTTAACTCATTCAATTCCACAATCTACATCTATCTATGATAATCTGTAACAGCACTGTTTGAATGGAAGTTTGAGTGTGTGTGCAAACCAGAGTCACTGCAGACTCATTCTTGTGTGTGATCAATATCTCTTTCAAGCATGACGGCATCACTATGCAGCTGAGCAAGTGGGACAGCAGAGAGGGATGGTGAGGCCGTCGGCATGTACTTCGTTGAAGGGTAAACTTTTGAGTATGTGTGTGTCCAGAGAGAGCTGAGAGGCTAAACTTAGGTGATGGACTCGTGATGGGAATACTTTCCTCTCACAGCACCTCACACAAACCCATGGCGTGAGAGATTGAGGAGCTCCGGCCCGCTGTTGACCTGTGAAATATTCACACCAGCCATCAACGTGTATTTGTGCATGGATGTGTTTACTTGTCAAAGTATGATCATCTCAGTCCTTGAATGTGTTTGATGGAGAGATGTGTGTCTGCTTATTTGTATGTGTGACTGAGTGAGTGCCTTGCTGAATTTATAGAGTACGTTTGCTTTTTAACAGATCAGCAGAAGAGGTGATGCCACAGTCAATGTCATAGCCTTCATGCATAATTGCTTCACTTTGTCATTGCCAAAGGCTGAGCAGAGGCACATCTGATTGTCACCCCCACCCCCACCCCCAACCCTCTCTGTCATTTCCTCTCTCCATTTCAGTCTTTATTCTCATCAGACTCATTAACTTATCCTGCAGAGACAGATGGAGCAAGACACATAGTGAGATATCTAGAGACACAAGAAGCAGCGTGTGGATTTATCTGAAATGCTTTCAACAGTACCTTGCAGTGCAGTTCACGACCCACAGATGGAACAAACAATATGAACCAAGAATAGCTTCAGGGTAGTAAATGTACTGTATGACACCATGTCTGCTCCTACAGACCTCATGTGAGTCCCTCTGTGGGAGTGTATGTGGGAAAACTTTTTTTTTTTTTGCATGGACTTAACTGTTTCCATGTGAGTGAGGATTGAGGATGGTAAGAAGACACTGAGCAGTTGAAAGCTTACCCTGCGGTGATGACTGGTGACTCACTGTCTGAAGCTAGTTAAAAATTAATAGAAAAATTGAGTTTAGAGCACACTGCAACTTTTTTGAGTGACATGTTTTGAAGTTATTTATATACATATGTATGTTTCCTGAAGGGAGTTAGGGGGGCTTGTATTTCACTTCTCTGTTGATTCCTAAATGGTCTGCACTTAAAGTACCTTTTTTTTGTTTTGTTTTTTTTTAACTTTCTCTACGTTGTACAAAGTGCTTTAGATTGTGTTGTTTCACTTAGCCAGTCACAGAAACACTGTTGCATTTTTGTTTTTATCTTTATCTCTACAATCACATGTGGGATTCAGTGTCTTACTCAAAGGCACTTTGATATGCTGGAGATTGGTCCACCAACCTTCTGGTTGGAGGATGACCTACACAATCCACTGATCCATGGCTGCCCTAATCCACAGCAAATATGAGAAACAGCCAATGTGATAATTCTTATAGTTTCCTGTTTGTTTGTTTGTTTTTTTTCCTTTAAGTCTATAAATCATTTCAACACAGAAATAGAATTTTTTACTGATGGCTTTATTTTCAAATGGTAAATTATGCAAACAGAATATAAACTGAGTTTCTCTTTCTGCTGTGCTCATGTTATCTTTCATCAGTCCCCTGATTTTATGTAGGATTTTATGATTTTTTTTTTCTTTTTGTGTACCAGTCTGCACTCACCTACACTTAAGTGTACCTGCATGACCTGCTGCTGAAATCAGATGAAGTTGGAGTGTCTTATGGTTAAATGATGGGCCCCTTTTGGGCATTTAGAAGGCTTTGAAGCACTAAGCCATTGGTTTTCCTGGCAGAATGGGGCCATGGCTATAGCTTAGGGCCGGTGAACTTGTGCAATGTTGCTCGGGTCTTGTCAGACACACTAGCATTGCTAAACCAGTGAAAGTTCAGGAAAGCATGGAAAAAAATAATAGAGTGGAAGATAGAAAACATATAAGGAGACATAAAGCCTTTTCCTCTGAATGCGTGCTTTTTTTTAAGATTTACATTAAAATGTGTCAGTTATCTAGAAAATAAACAAAAATTACTTCAATATTTGTTTATATTGTTTTGTTTTGTTTGTGTTTTAAACTGCTAAATTATTACTGTGCACCTGCATACACATTTTTGCTTCTTTGACACACTCCCCCTGCCCATATAGAATATGGATTGTGTCCAGTGTCCTTGGTGCCTCAGTTCTTGTAGGACCGTTGGACTAAAGTATAGCATGACATATATACAAGTGTGAGTGCAGCATAAATAAATGCCAAGAACATCTTTTATGTTCACAGGCATGTGCAGAAACATTAACATGCTCAGAGACATAACCTGCCCATGGAATCACTGACTGCTTAACCTTGAAAAGTGTCCTTGACATGCTTTTCTATCTTTCACTCTGAACACATAAATGTACTGGACACACATCCTTAGGTCTTAGCTGATAAATACTCCAAGACTGATGTTTGTCTGTACATGGTGATAGCAATGTTTTTGTGCATGGAGACACTGATGCTTATTAGGTGCAGATAAAATTTGGCTGGCCTCACGTGCAGGAAAGGATTTATATACATTAGCCCACATGACACTAACTGTTCTGGGAAACTGTCATGAGGTAATGTTTGAAGATGATGTTGTGTAGAAAAGATGTATTGCATCATCTTTAACGCTAATCTTTGCATTTACTGTACCTGATTTTCTCCAGAATCTGAGCTTGGTGGTTTATGCAGTCATATTGTATAATGTTACCCTGCAATTGGATTCAAATATCCTTCTGCAAGTTTATGTGCTCTTTCTCAAAGGCTGAAGTAAAAATGCAGCAAAAACCACTGCTGAAATGTTTCTGTATTATCTGTTGCCCATAAAAATATTAAATGTGACAGGTTGCTCTGAAGCTCCTCCACTACAGAGCTGCAGTACAACATTTGTAAAACAAAGATATACTGTTGGAACCTGATAGATCAGATGCACTTGTAAACAGATACAGGGTCTGAAAACAAGCAATCCTCATCCGGGAGGCAGCACCAATGGTTGCTTTGGTTGCTACTTACAACACAGGACATACAGTCAAATATACACAGTAATCTAGTATAATTATAGAGTAAGTAGACTGTCACGTCTTCAACTGTTGATGAAAATGTTGATCTAAACGACCATGGTTCCTCTGTTTTAGCCATCATATTTGTTTACCATCCACACTACAACATCGCAGCTCTGTCATCATTGCATTAACATTGCCCAGAGACGCTCCTCAAGAATAGGCTGATTTGATTGGCTCCCAAGACTTTTGAGCATAGTTAATGAGCTCCAGTGAAGGATAGCTCGACAGACTTGCTGACGTCCAGATTTCTAGACTAATATCGTAGCACATAAGCTGAGGAAAATGAAAAACATTTGAACCCAGTTATGCAATATACTATATTATACTATACATGAATAGGTTCCAGGTGACAATCGATGCAACTTAAGCTCAAAGTAATGTTGATATTGATACAAATGTGCTTTCTTTCTTAAAGGCATAAATAGCTATCTATTTTTGACACACTGATACGTACCTTGATACTTAAGTTGTTACTTTTTAACTAATTAGCTTCATACATGGTGATGCATACAATAAATCTTTTTTAAAGAAGCAGCGTATTTATCAGGATTGACATCAGTTCACACTGCTTATATTACATAAGCAAGAATCTACTATTTAATTATTTTACAGAAATGCGACTTTCAGACACTGTGTGATAAAGGGAGTCTAGTCAAATCCATTGCTTAGCTCACCACATGTGCAAAAAGACAAAGGTTCATTTATGAAGTTTGCTATGCAATTTTGCTACAATGTAATGATATTGCACCTCTGAAGCAACATTGATGGTATAGTGAGAAGCAGTATTTATTTTATTCCATTTGCTTATTTACTTTTTGCAAGACTAAATAAATAGATTTTGTCTGACTTCAACTCGCCTGTCCCAAATGTGTTTTGATAGTGGTTGTCTCATGAAGGGAATACTTAACAAAAGCTGCTCTCTGAGCTTATCTTTGAGGAAATATCTAGAGTAGACAATCATTATGGGGCAGTCCGAGAGTGGATCCAAGGTCATTTAGAGTTTCTCATAAGCAGCACAAATTTAAAGTCAATTCTCAAAGATACTGGACACTATGGTGTAGCACGGCTAGACATTGTCTGATATGACCTCTCCCTGTTTGAACATCAAGCAAATGAAGCCTCTTTTTGTGTTTTCCAGGGGTTATAAATAAAATATTAAAGCACTGTAGTTGGTTCAAGTTTTGTTTTTTTTTCTGCAGAATTCCAGGTTGAGATGGGTCAATATTCTTAGGGGTAAAACATAAGTCAGCAATATATATTGTTTAAAAGTGTCATACACTGTCCTAACACAACTTTAACTAGAACTCCTGGCCAAGCAGTACCAAGTGCTGATTTAATGAAACTGATTCACCATAGATCAGCAGTCAGACAACTGGAGTGGGCTCTTTCACTCTGCTCCCTCATATTATTCTTTAGTTTAGTGCATCTTGTAGTTCTGTTGTTTTTCACTCAGTTCCAAATTTATACAAAACCCTAGCTTGCTTTCCACAGTGGACATAAATAAGAGACCTCAGGCTATATGTGGGACAATATTTTAAGATCATTTTGACACTTGTCAGATGTCACCCATTTAGAGCTCGAGGACAAAAAAAGTCCTGCCTCTAAAACAAGCTGTATAGGTTTATTTCTAACCACAAAATAGAGACAGTTCTAATTCTCCTGGTAGGGACTCAATACTTGTGATTGCACCGATTACTCAGCGTGTGACTGGTCTTGGCTAATTTTTCAGCTTGACTAGTTTCACTAGTAATGGGCATTTCAAGCTCTCAGCTCTTTTACAAGGTCTTTTGTGAAGCTCAGAATATTTTACAGAGATAAAACAATCACAGCCATATTTTAAATTATCTAAAATAATGCCATATGCTCTGTAAAGGCTTCTTTAAAAAAAAATCTAACTTTTATTGAGGTATTTCTACTACCAAGTTGAAAGTGAAGTTACACATGTGGTTTACAGTTTTCCAATGGGTCCAGCTGCTTCTTAAACAGGTAACTCATTTAAATTCAAATTCAAATTGAAAAATACTTTGTCGGTCCTTAAAGGGGCACTACTTGAATTTAAGTACATATTTCTAGTTTAAAAGGCCTATAATGAGTTTTACATTGAGTAGAACACTATGAGATATCTAATGTCATGTGTCCGCTCTGTTCAAACATACTGGATCTAATGCATTGACTCTGAATAATGGACAAACTATCTTGTCATGTGACCCATAGTTTGCATAGAGAGCCTTTGAAGCCCATTTTTTCTCCAACTGCACAGTGCCATGTTTTAAAAAGGCTGGACAAAGCTGTCAAAGTCAACAACAGAGCCAATGACGAGCTGTCAGTCAAGCATGGCAATTGATATCCAGACATCCATAGGCGTAGGAACTGGGGAGATGGGAGGGACATGTCCCCCCCAATATTTGAGACAGATGCATTTGTCCCACCCAAAACTTAACCCGCATAGGAGAAAAATAACTGATTTTGAAATCTTTAACTTGCTTAAAAACTAGCTTTTATTTTGAAAGTGCAATACATGTCGTGGTCATTGGTCGTGGTGTGCCCCCTCCCCAGCTCAGAGAGTTTTTGAGAGGCAGGAGACAGCAGCAGTCATCAGCAGACAGTCTGATTACAGAGACTCTTTTGAATGAGGTAAAATGATCTGTAGGAAATGTTTCTATGAATATGGCTTGTTTATAACGTCTTGTTGTTAATGTATGTGCAACAATATATTGTCAGCAACGGCGTCACTTTGTTTTGAAAAGTCCTGGGGACAATTATGTATTCATCCATTTTACTTTTCATTCCAACATTCACTACATACAATATGCATTACAGTGTATTGACAGGTGTTGAAAATCGTATTCACAATAAAAGTTGTGAACATCTGTGGCTTAAGCCCAATGTAACTGGGCTATCTGGGGGGTATGCTCCCCGAGAGAAAATTTTGAAAAAATAACCCCTTATATGGTGGCTTTCGGTGACTTGTAAGGGAATTATAATAGCAAAATAAAGACTTAACAACCAAGGCTATTATACTTTTAAGTTGCTGTATAATCAGTTCTGCAAAATAGCAGCATACAACAACTATCCAGGAAGTTGTAGAACTGATAATACAGAAACTCATTGGTGTCAGAAACATTTAAAATGTGGTGGGGGCACAGAGACAGGGTGGCTGGGAGTCCTCGCCCTGGAAAATTTTAATAAAGTAGATTCATTTCCTGCATTCTGGTGCATTTTAGCACATCTATTTCTACCTTAAGTAAATGTTTGATTCAAAGACTATTTCAGAGACAGATTCAACAACAAGTCTTCATTCAACTAGTCCAATTATGCATCAGCATGTTTTTATATATGTATGTCTCTAATTGTATTATGTTCTCCGAAATTATAATTTGGACATCTGATATAGTTTTCAGAAAAGCTCCAAGGCCACAGAGTGCACATAAATCATAACAACTCCTTGTATTTCTTTGAAAGTTCAGCATCCATTCCACCTCATAATGTCATTTGTACACTTGAAATTCAAAGGACCACTCATGGTCACCAAGTTAAGTGGGAATTCGGGTTTATTCAAGTTCCTGCTTATGTTCCACCTAGGAATTGAGCACTTACACAAAGAACAAACAATCTTTAACCTAGACTTTTTCACAGAAGTTTATCAGCAAGGCAGAACAACACAGTAATCAAATACGGGGGGTAAGAAATATTATATCTGGATTGTATTATACTCCAGTTTTTTTCTCTCTGCCAGTATCCCTCTATTCCTACCTCCTCCTTTTTCCCAGCGCTCCACACTGTGTGCCTGGCGGTAATTGAGTCATTTTCTCCTCTTTCGAGCCCTCGAAAGAGCTGGCCGTCTCGGGCAGGCAGCTGTATCAAGGTGACCTCCCGCTATTGTTTGGGCCTCTGTGTTTTTGTCTCGCTAGCTCGCCAACATAATCACTGCCTTTCAAGCAATGTAATGGGTCAGCTGTGGCACTGAGACATCATTTCTGACCCTGGATACCTTGCTTCACAGTTTGAAATGTCAGTAAGGAGGCAAAGAGTTACAGCAATGGATGTAGTGATGTAATACTGCAGTCAAGCCTTCCTTTCTTTTGTGTCCCTCTCCCTCAGAGCACTGACTCTGCTTGGTTCTGGGTTAGTTTTTCTAGGCTTCTCCCTCTACAAAACAGCTGAAAGGAAAATGCGGATCCATGGGCGTCTGTCCTTTCCTCTCCTTGGAATGTAGTTGCTCAGAGGAATAATCTCTGTCTGCTGAAAACACTAATCTGTCTTTCAATCCCTGTCTATGAATTGGAACATCATTGTTTTGCAGTCAGCATGCTTAAACTGCTGTTTTAGTCTTATTTGCCACATCACACTCAACATCAAAGCCTCAATGCCAAAAGTTTAGGAATGCATAGGTGCTGTCATACATACATTGTCTTTAACTGGGACATTGACTCAAACTGCACTGAGCAAACATGTCCCTCAGTCTCAATGTAAAACTGTTCTTTCAGGGGAATAGGGATAACTGAGGATTAAAGACGAATCTATAGACTTTTGCTGGATTGCAGATCAGGAGGGGATTGTGAGGTCAGATCTTTACCTTTAAATCCTGTTAAATCATCTTGAAAGTCAATCACTACGATATAAGGAGCTTCGAGATCAAGCTGTGAGAGTAACTGAAATGTCAATCCAAAGGGGAACACAGAAAATGTATTTTTGAACCCCAGAACAGCATATGCATGCAGAAATGAACAAAATGAAATATTATTTAGCTGCAATAACTTACACTTGAGTATTTTTTAATGATCTTTAAAATTGTATGATATATATATGTATATATGTATATACAATACAAATAAAGGAAACACAATATCAGTCCAAGTATATCACACTTGTGTGAAATCAACCCGTCCAGTTGGGAAGCAACACTAATTCAGTAATTCAGTTCAGTTTCACCTGTTGATGTGCAAATGAAATAGACAACAGGTGGAAATGAGAGAAAATTTGACAACCCATGGGGGGCAGCTCACTGCTCTGGGTCTAGTAGCCCAGATGGCTTAAATGCAAAGAAGGAATTTCTCCACGGGGATCAATATCAATAAATAAATAAATAAATAGAACCTATAAAGGAATGGTTCTGCAGGTGGTGCCCACAACCATTATTCTGTTCTTGTTGTTTCTGGCTGATGTTTTGGTCACTTTTGACTTTTGTTGGTGTTTTTTCAGCAACAGAGGTAGCATGAGGCGGTATCTACAACCAATAGACGTTGCTCAGGTTGTGCTGCTCATCGAAGATGGCACATCAATGTGAGCTATGACAAGAAGGTTTGCTCTGTCTCCCAGCACAGCGTCCATAACATGAAGGATATACCAGGAGACAGGCCAGTACACCAGGAGACATGGAGGGGGCCACAGGAGGGCAACAAGCCAGTGACAGGACCCCTACCTCCTCCTGTGTGCAAGAAGGAACAGGAGGAGCACTGCTAGAGCCCTGCAGAATGATCTCCACTGGGCCACTAATGTGCATGTTTTTGCTCAAACTGTCAGAAACAGACTCCACGAGGGTGATATGAGGGCCCAACATCCACAAGTGGGGTCTGTTCTAAACAGCCCAACACCATGCAGGGCGATTGCCATTTGCCAGAGAACACCAACACCATGACCGGTTTAGCGGTGGGTCAGTAATGGTATGGGGAGGCATTTCTTTGGATGGCTTCACACTTCCATGTGCTAGCTAGAGGTACACTGACTGCCATTAGGTAATGGGACCCACTGTGAGACCATATACTGGTGCAGTGTGGTCTGGGTTCCTTCTGATGCATGACAATGCCAGGCCTCATGTGGCTAAAGTGTTCCTCCATGATGAAAGTATTGATGCTATGGACTGGCCTGCCCATTCCCCAGACCTGAATCCAGTTGAGCACATCTGGGACATCATGTCTTGTTCCATCCACCAACTCCATGACTGATGCTTTGATCCAACTCTGGGAGACGATCCCTCAGGAGAACATCCACCGCCTCATCAGAAGCATGCTGGGGCGTTGTAGCGAGGTCATACAGGCATGTGGAGGTCACACACACTACTGAGCCTCATTTTGACAACTTGAGGAATTTTCACAGACGTTGGATCAGCCTGTGATTTTCCACTTTCATTTTGAGTATGATTCCAAATCTAGACCTCCATGGGATAGTAATTTTAATTTACATTAATTATTTTTATGTTGTTTGGTTCTCAACGCATTCTGCTATATATTGAATGAAGATTTTCAACTTCAATGTTTCATTAATGGAGATCGAGGATGCGTTATTTTAGTGTTCTCTTTATTTTTTTGAGCAGTATCTATATTGTACCAAAACGGGATGGTAATGCCATTATGGAATCTGCTTCCTGATACAATTCTTAATCAATTCCCTTATCTATTTAGTGAGGAAACAAATACAGCTACACAGGTTTTTAGCTGAAACACAACCACTTTGCCGTCTCAAGCTGCAAGAACACTTTCAGCAGGTCTGTAACTTTACCCATTTGCAGGTTACAGCACTTCATCTTTCACTACAATGCAGCTGTACAAAACTGTGAGTCTGTCAACTGCATTGTTACATGTAAAAAAAAAAAAATATATATATATTTTTTTTAAAGGCCTTATGTCTTATTAATGTTATTGATTTGCTATGTAGACTCTCAGTACCTGGGAGCATCAATAATGGTATGGATATGTTTAACGGACTACATTTTTCATGCTGTGTGAAATTTGGAACCAGTGCTTGATTCTCATCTTGAAGTATAGGGCCTTCTCTCTCTGTCACTATAAAAAATTAAGTAAAGTAAAGTTTTCCTGGCTCCTAAACAAAGGTATTAGAGAAAATAAAATCCAGCTGAAGAGGAATTTCTATACATTGCCAGTTAATCCTTTGGATTATCCCATTGGTACTTAGCCACTGTATCTGTTTTCAACAACTCAAAATATGTTAGCATAGGCCAGGGTCCTGAGGAAACATTGCATTTTGCCTTTGCTGCTGTTTTGCTCCATCCTCAGCAATCCAAGATCCCACTGGGAGTGTTTCAGAAACAGCTGCCTGCTTGGCTAGATTTGAGAGAATACTAGTTTACGCAAAAGTATTTTTTTTTTTCTATTATTATGCCATGATGTATAGAACCTTAGACTTAAAGAGGAGTCATCGTATAATGCTGTGTATTGAAGAAAATTTCAATTTTAATCACATAAATTGTATATATCTTATTTAGGGCTTTTGCTATAGTGTGCCTTGAACCCATTTGGACATATTGGTCATTAAAAGAGTCCCTAATGATTTATTTTATGTTAAATGAACAGTTTCAGTTTCATTTGAAAGAATATTTGCTTACTTTTGAGAAGTGTTATGTAGCTCTCAAGGCCTCCTGTCCCTATATTGGCAAGAATTAGCCAAAGTACCTTTGGACTCCTGTCCTGGTTGTCTCACAGCATTATGTCACACATCAACAACAATGAAACTAGCTCACAGAGCGACAGTGGACTTTATGGCAGAGGCAGCCGAGACACTCAAGAAAGCAATGATGGAAGAGAAAATGAGAGAGGGACCAAACAAGAGTCCAAACAAATCTGACTTTGTCGTCGACTTATGATGAGCATGCGGTGGCACGTGTGCATCGTAAGCAAGATCAACCATTTCCACATATAACATTCAAATTGTAATTCCTTGGACTTATGTTGGAATTGAGGAGCCAATGTTGCATGCTGCAGAGAATACATGGTTGAATATAATATAATATATGGGCTTTGTTATGAAACTGCATAAAATACTAAAAGTGTTATTGTTATATATTATTTGATCTGGTCTTTTTAAACTTGGCCATTGAATATGAAGATATTCAACAGTCTGAAAAGGTTCAACCTTGTTCCTTGATTACGGCTGCTCTTAAGTGAAGAACGTTTTTTTCCAAGTATTTATTTGAATGCTTTTAGATTTCTCCAAGCACTACCTAGAGCAACACTTAGCAGAAAGTGCATATGCATAAATTTAAGAGCCTTTTTATCAGTGTCTGCTGGAGATGACGATATGCAATGCAATAAAAACATATTTAAATCTCTGGGAAGTGCTATTGTGTAGTAGACTAGTACTCAAACTATGTTGCCTGTTATATTGTTAATAACAGTGAAAAGGACAATGACAAATATATCACTGGTTTAGTCATATACTTGTGTCACTTTGTGTCTTATTTTCCTTTTACTTTATTTAATATACTGCAAATAAACAATTTGTTGACAAGTTGAATTTAGCTATGTTTAAAAATACTGTTATTTACTAGTGAAGGAGCATTAAGTTTTTTATTTCCTTTTGTCTCTGCTGAGTTCTCTCAGCTTGTTTTAGTTGTTTGTATGATCCTGCTGACACAAAGATCTTTTGGGAAAGATAAACCTTGCTCTTATGTTAGCCATAAAAGGGAAATGTGGTTGACTTTATCAGAAAACATTTTTGATTAAAGGTTGTTCAGTATTTAAGATTTGCCTAGCCTAGTCAGTGTGGGTTTGGCTTTCAGGTTAGGCGTCAAAGCAGCTGTATTTGAACTGCGGTGTGTTTGATGGCTTTAGTGCGGATTCAGGCCCATGTCTTGTTTTATAGTCAGTCATGTCCACTGGCAGATGTGTTAACCACTGTTTGTCTAACAATTTCATTGATCGGTCACATGACCTGCAACGTGTTAGGGATGAAGTAATTGAAGTAGCAACAGAAGATATGTGACTGTGTTTAGACTGCAGCTGAGGAGCAAGGCCTGCTGTGGTGATATGTTTCACTGCAGATATATTTCACCAGTTTGGTAAATTTAGGTCCAGCAGCCAATGCAAAATTATTCTTGTGGTGTTATCATCTGAATAGGAGGTGAGGACACTAAACAGCACATACTTTTAATGAATAAATCACGCCATATGACCGGTAGAGATAATGACTTCATGTTACAAAAATGAAAGAAAATCATGTGAAAGACAAAAGGTGAGAGAAACCTGCTTGTCCTGTGAAAGCGTCTTGAGCTGTCTGTGGACTACAAAGACACTAAGCATGTTGCTGTTGTTAGCATTTACACGTTGTGACGAATGCAAAAATGTAGATGACTGGTGCTTTTGTATGTAAATGTTCGTAGGATTTTGGCTTCTCATTTTACAGTTATTTCTGCAGAAGCTGAATGGACAAGCCACAGCATATACATTTTGAGATTATGAATAATTTACTGGCTGAGATGGAGGCTAGTGAAAGCTAGCATTTTTTTTGTAATCAAGTTTCTCAAAGAATGGTTTCAGCCCTTGTTGTTTCTCTGTCGTTGAGCTTTCACTTTAAATAGTTCTTGAAGACACAGAGAGATGGACAGCCGATAGAGAAATGTTACTGGAGGAAAAATATACTCATCTGAATTGACGTAACATCGTTCAGATTCATCATCAGACTGATATGTGATTGCCAGGTAAGCTGCTGGCTGGATGAGTGAGGAGTGCTTTGTAAGAGAAGCTTAACTGTGATTTGCTGTCAGTGCTGCGTTTACAGGCATTAAGGATGAGAAGCACTTGTCTCATGCCATCACTCCCTCATTCCCTTTCTCACGCTCTCTCTGTCTCCCTTTTTTTTTTTTTT
>JBAMYA010000017.1:1787602-1815025 GCA_037176975.1 Arrhamphus sclerolepis
ATATGTATCCTTATCACCTTCAGACTACCATCTCAGGCTCTCAGCCTTTTGTTAGCAGTTTTACTGTGTTTCTTTGTCCTATGAGTAAGCGTGCAAATGTGCATACAGTCACCACGTGTGTCTTTTGAAATGGTTCTCTGCAGAGAGATACATTGAAAAAGAAAGGATAACAGAGATACAGACAGTGAAAACTGGGAGGAGATAGCAGAGGGGAAAAATCTGCAGAAAGACGATGGGAGCGAAAACAAACAGATTAAAATCAAGAGAAAATAAAGATATCAGTGAGCTGTACAGACAAAAGTTAGGTTTTAGCGGAGGCGAGGCTTTGCTTTTGGTCAAGTGTATGCAGGGATTTATTTGGGAAATAACAAACATTCACAGATTTGGAAATATTTTGCATTAGACTCAGAAATGAATGCATATTATTTCTCCTCTCCTCCTCTGTAGACTTGTTGTGCAGATAAAGTGTCCGAAGTGCCTCTATTCTCTTTCTTTTGTACAATTTTTCAGTTGAGGACTACCAAGAAGAGTGCACAGTTGCACACTTTCTGCTTGTCCCACTCAGAAACATGTCAAATACTATCCACACTCTCTACTCATACACACAGAATCATATCTATAATACTCCAAATGTAAATGAACATATGAAATTACTTCTTCTTCACACACACAAGTACGTGCACTCTCATTCTACAGTGAAACTTAATGGAGTGTTATCTAATCTGACGTCTGGGCGTTGGGCTACTCATCTGCATGCAGGGGGAGCATTCACCAGCATTTCAGGGTCCGTAATAATAATAATAAGTCCAGACTGAAGAATTGGTGCACCTAATCTGACAAGCCTTTATAGAGAAACTCATTCATGTAGGACTTCTGTCACACTTTATTACAATTCCCGAATTCTCTCATATGCCCTGCTCGTCACCAATTGCTAAAAAAAAACAAAGATTAATGCTTTGAAGGAGCATTATTTTTGTCAGAGACTGTATAAATCATCTTTGACACATATAGATCGAATAAAGAGATCGGGGGCGGGAGGGAAAAAAGTGAACAGAGAGCAAATGGAACAATAGGAGCAAATAATATGGAGGATTAGATTAAAATCTGTCTGAACTGAACACATTCACCTAATAGATGTCTTAATTACAAGAGTGGCCAGTTGAAATTTAAAATCTTTTAAGTTAATGATTTCATCAGTACCTCATCTGAAGGGAAACTGGTGACATTTTTTTCATGCAGTTTGTTTTATAGTCATATCTAATGAGAACATCAAGATATGACCCTTTTATTTACACTGAGTTCTTGACAGAAATGTGTATCAGAAATGTACATAGCTATTGTGCTATATATCTGTACCTGCAGGCATTTAAATCTCCAGAGTGTATAGCATGATGTGCCATAACCGCTTCTAAGTATACATCTTTCATGGCAACATTTATGAGGAAAATTCAGTGAGAATTAAAGTCACACCTGGGTTCTGTGTTATGGAATAGTGTGGGTGGGTAAATGAGGTATGTAACACTTGATTCCCATTTTTGTTTTTGACCATTAACTCCATTGCAATGGCAAATGAATGTGTAAAGAAGAAAAAAAATCTAAGAATCTGAGCATCATCTATCACCATCGTCACCATCAATTCCATCATTATCATCTTCATTCCCCATTTGAAAGCAGCCAAATCCCAAGATGAGCTGTGACCTTGCTGCATCAGCCTCGGTGGTCTCCATTTTCTCCCAGTCTGATGTGTAACGAAGTCCCTTTGCAACAGATCCACTGCTTAATGAACTTCACCCAGATGCTGAGGGGAGGAACAGGCTCCCAGTAGCCCACAGTCCCTTTCCAATCTCAGCTTCACTTCCCATCCTCCCCATTTGAGCTGTATTCTAATATTTCTCGCTCCTATTCTCTGTTTCTACTGGAACTGGTTTCAATTTTGATTATAAATGAGTTCCATTACCATTTTTCTTCTTCTTTTCTACATTTGCAGCTTTTCTACAAACAGTCCTTCGTTCTCAAGCTAAGGCTGGATGCCTCATGTATTCATACTGTTGTGGCGCACATGGTGTAATGAAAACCTTTTCCACCTATGCTTGTATTTGAGGGAGAAAAGTTAAATATTAAAGGAGTTTTTGTACTGCCGCAAGTCTGTGAAGAATGAAGTCATTTATCTTTTCACATCTTCCCTTTCTCCACCGGCAGCTAAACATCGAGCGGGCTTGCGTTTGTACTCCTCTTGCCTATTCTCCCCCACAGCTCTGCCCCTCTCGGCTCCCACGAAGAGGGAGGGCTATAAAACATTTGTTGTTGTAATTTTTTCCAACACACTAAAGCAGAAAATTAATTTATTTTCTTTTAGCAAAGGGGAGCATATAAAAATAAATAAATAAATACCAAGACATGACAGAACAAGCCAAGAAAAGAGATGAATGATGAAAAATTGGTCCTTTGAAAGGTACATAATTCTCCTGTTCCTCTTTGCCTGGGAGTGTTAGAGGTATTGTGTCACTCAGATAAAACATCTTTCAGCACCTTGACCCCTTTGAATAATGGACTCTAAATGCCTATAGTGACATAAATAATGAAGAGCTGAGGGTGGTCTGTTATCTGAGAGAACTTATAGTGCCACATCATGTTACAGCAGCTTTGAAAAACACACATTTTCCTCAAGGCCCAAACTGAGATTAGCCAAGTCAGTCAACTGTGGCAATACCTGCAATGGTATTTATACTGAAAAAATAAATAAATCAGATAGCATTATAACTAAAATTATTACTACATCAAACACTTGTTTTCTTTTTTCTCGCATATACTTGTGCTGATCGTGATTGCACATCATCAAACAGCCGCTAAATCGATGCCTCTGTTAAATGGCTGTGACTAATCTCACGTTGTGATAATTAATATCCGTCTGTTCTCTTTGATATGCTGCAGAGTACATCTGCTGAGAAACATTGCCATGGACATAAAGCGTTGGTTTATTGAAAGAGTCCAAGCATCTTTGCTATCAATAACAGTTGGTGCCAGTGCTTCTTCTTTCATCTCTTCTAATTCCCTCATGGTGTATTTGGATTCTTCGCTTTATGTGCAAGCATTACCTACATATGAGTACACAGACATGCCTGTGCTATTCCCTAATGCACATATCTGTATATAAAAGGACCAATCGTTTCACTCCAGCATGATAACATAGTACCTGTCACATAAAGATGGTTTGAATTTGCCTCCATTATACATGTGACTTTGCAGTTGTACATGGTTACATATGTAAATGAGTGTGACAGAAAGGATGGTGGAAACATGGGGCAGCGCCAGTGGCAGGGATTGAAATAACCACTCGACACAATGGGATATCACACAACTACAGCAGATTGTAAGAAGACAGATTAAACTTTCCTGAGGTCTCTTGCTGGCGTTATCATTGGACCTGCTGTTCTTCTTAAACGGACAGCTGGTGGGTTGGACTGTGGAACATAATTGACCAATGAGCCAGGAATACTTGCTTACTGGCAAGCCTTCAATGAGAAGATATTTTCACTCCGGAGGTACATACATGACTATAGGGGACAAATCTTGTTGATTTGCAAGTGTGAAACTAAACAGCATAGAGAGAGCCTGAATGCTCACACCATTCAAATGTTTAGATAGACTACTCAGGTCTACAATCAGCCAACCAAAAATATTGGAATATAGTGCTTCGTATCAACCCCCATCCTTTTTTACCTCACACACACTAAAAGAAACACACAGAAACACACATTCTTTTTTAATGTGTGTGCATTATAATGTAATAAATATAATAAATGCTCATCTTTTCAGTGAGTGGCAGAAAGAAAATATTAAAATGGGACAAGGACAATACATGAATAAGAGAAAGGAATATTTAGACATTTTCTTGATCCTCATTTAATATAAATAACAATACATGTGGGAAACATGAGCTTCATGTCCAGTAACATTGTGAATTCGAGTGAGGCTTCATGCAGCTGCTGTGGGACCTGATTCCTTGGCTCTCCAACTGAAACAGCCCAAGTAAGGCTTTATCTGTGGTACTAAAACGTGCTCAGTGTGCTCAGAAGTAGGACATCATTGCAGCCAATGGAAGGGAGCTCTTGCACTGACCGTGGTGCTGAAATGATACATTCAGCTTTCGCGTATACATTGAGACATTGCACTTAAATAAATCATTCTTCCAGAGCAGCAGTGTACACACACACGCCGCAATGTGTGTATGTATGTATGTCATTTTTTTTGACAAGTAATGCAGTATAGTTATGTTACAAATAGTAAAGAAATAAAAGGAAAAAAAAGTTGCTCAAAGGAACAAAGAGAAACATGTCTGTAATATACTATACTAGATTCTTAGATACCATGCTTTATGGGTTGAGCTTAAGGTTGTCATACAAGTGTACAGGAAGTTGTCCAACTGAATACAATATGTATGTAAGTTATTTGGTGAGCTTCTATCTTTTAGGGATGGTCCTCATTAGTTACTATTATATTAGTCTTATGATTGTTCAGTGTAAGCATTAAATTTGATATCAAATTCAATACCATACTGTAAACAGACTGACCTGTTAAGAGTGAAGAAGTATAAGAAAGGATTTATTCCTGTCTGCCACTGCCTTTAAAGTGTGTAATTAGATTTAATACCTATAACATTAAATTGCATAAGTGACCTTTTAGACAAAGGGATATTTATAGACAGTCTGCAAATTATGCACAAACAGAAGAATGCTGGCTCATACATTTGTGAGGTACACAGTGTCTGCAGAGAACTTGCCTTTTAAAGCTTTTTGTTCTTTTTGCATACTGGTCATTTGTGACATTATTACAAAAGGAGAAACCTTCAGAAACTCATAGTAGCCATCAAACTGATTTTTATTTATTTATTTTTTTTACTACTTGTTCTGATGTGCATTATAATTTTAGATTAGCATGCAATCAACTTTTTAACCTGTTCTAGGACTTGAAGCCACTAATGAGAAGTTCTTATGTTTATATAATATTGATCTTTATAGACTATGTAAATTTGCATTTAACTGTTTTGTTTATTTTTAAAAAAAAGCAACTAATAACAAGTATGAAACACTGCAAACACATTTATGGGACCTCCATATCCATAAGGAGGATTTGTTAGGAATTTTGATGGTGGCTCCCCTGTGAGAAAATACTGTTTGTAACAATACTCTGCTGATTTGATGTTTGCAAGGCAGTCTACTTCACACCATCCTTCTCTGACAGTTAGAGTATATTGTTTGTCAGCTTAATCTAAGTGTCAGCTTCAGGTACTCTTAGGAATATTCATCATAGGGTGGAAAACATATAAATAAAAAAAAGCAAAAGCAACTTACTTGTGGGATTTTGTGTACAGCAGTTCATTCTTCTGATTTGAGCTCAAAGCTATGCACACTTTTTTTCTCATTGAAAATCTAATCTTAAGTAAGTGCCACAAACACTGTGTAGCCTCAATATTTACTGCAGATAAAATACAATATTTCCATTTTTAAAATGTGACACAGGCAGCTTCGACCCTCATGGCTTGAAATCCTCTCACAGCTTTACTACACAATTACATTTTACAATTCAGTGCAGCATTTCTTCTTTCGTGTAGAATCCCTGCACTTAATCTAAACTGTCTTTTCTGTCCGTTTCCTCTCTGCCTCAGTTTAGTATGTGGGGTGAGAGAGGGACATACACTTTGGGCCCTAAATTATCACTGTTCTACACTGGCTCTGAACCCTCCTGAGCATTGTGGGTGGACTGATTTTATGAGAGCGATGATGGTTTGACGTGGCGTAATCCTCTTTCACTGATTTCCCCCGTCCATCTGCTTCATCTCCATCCCTCCTCTACCCCACTCACCATTTCATCTCTCCATTCAGACACAAACACATGTAGGTACACAAATAAAAGCATGCAAATACACATGCATGCATATTGTACATACGCAGAACATTCAGTAGATTAGATTTGCTACGCAGATTTCTGTCTGGCTCTGCTGATGCCTTGGTGTCCTCAAATGTTTAGTTCTAGCAAAAATGCATATAAGTAACTGCCGTTTTTAAAGAAATGAGGTAATTATCCACAGTTTTGTTCTCTGGGATAGCACAAAGAGACTCAGATGCATTTTGTTTTTGTGTATTTCAATAGGGACTTTATTATTTAAAGCTAGCCAAACATTTTCTTTCCCAACCTGCTTAATATAACACTCCTTAACACTCAGTAAGGAATAACATTAGTTGTTTGTAGTTTCATGTGCTTAACAGAAATTAGTGTGAATTTGGGGCCCTATTTTACATAATTCCGTGATTATCATTTTTAACTGAACATTAATTTCCAAGATGCAATCTTCTTTGAAGTTCTAATGCTGCTGTCACTTGGGAAACTTTTTTATTTTTTTCCCAGTAAAAGCACATTCATGATAATTAATATTTAAATAATTACTCCTGTTTCATCTGATTTCTTCTGATCTGAATCAATGTTTTGAAATAAAAAGAAATGTGTGACAGAGATTGTTCTTGTTTTTTCTTACTTTCACTCACGGCCTCTTCTTCTTCACCTTTGATGACTCCTTTGGCATTTTTTTCCCACTGTCTCTCATCTCCTTCCTTTTCTTAATCTTTTTTTCTTTATCTTGCCTCTGTTTCACTTCATCTGTCTTTCTCTTAGCCTTCCTTCTCATCATCCTCCCTCCCCCCTCCCCTCCTCTTCTCGCTCTCTCCTTGCCATAGCAGTGGGTGTACTAAGCAGGGATTAGGCATGATTGAAGTGCTGACGTGAGAGTTCTTCCGCCAGGGCCTCTTATCCTCTGCAGCCCCCCAGAGAGACCTCTCATTGCTAGGCTTCAGTAGTAGTTTGGGTCTGGTCTCTCCAAGGAGTCCCCATGGAAATAGCCTCTCTTCATGCCTCCATGCTTTATCCCCCAATAGCCTGAGTGCCTTTTCCTGATAGATGTGTGGATTGGCCCTATAGAGCTCTCTGCCTGCCAGTTTCAAGCCTGGAATTTTTTTTTTCTTTACATCTTTAAAGAGAGCGGCCCTCACACGTACTATATATCAAATCCTGCTCTTTCGGGGAGGACTTGTCCTGGTCTTTTACCCCATCTTCCTCAACTCTCCCAAATGACATTTAATAGACATCCCAAGCTATAGGATCTGCTTTAATTAACTTATCTTAACATCTACTTCTCGTAAGCATTTAAAACCTTAATAGATGAAGGTTCCGGTAGGTAGAGCTTTGTCACCTTTTATGATTGAACTAAAGTCAAAGTCATAGGACATCAATGTGCCATCATAGTCACACGTGAATATGAAAAGATGGAGATGGCAGATGATAACGAGGCTTGTGGGTTAAGGGATGGGTGTTGCACCAGTCACTTCCCACGACCAAAATCTTCATTAAATTCTTGTTCGTCTTCCACCCTCCATCACAGTGATGGTGATTAACACATAAAAGAGTGGGAGATGCATGATATAGTATGCCTATCCCACCCCCACCTGACTTGGATTTCTTGGATTCTAAGCTTGTGAAGCATAACTGTAGAGAAGAAAAGATGGAGCAAGAGAAAAATAATTATTAGATGCAGAATGTAGCGTTGTCCTCAGGGCTTAAAGCGAATATTCATGGCACCGCTTCTTTAAAGGTTGTTGGTTTATCCAGTACTTGATTTTCCCTCTGTTTTTCTTTTATTGGTCATGTTTTTACAGTGCAAGTATTTGCTTAAGAAAGTGCTGTGATTACCTCTTTAGCCCCAAATAGCACCCTAGTCATTCTTTGCCTGCTGTGAGAGCTTTTGCTAATTAAAACGCAGCTTTTGACATTTACAAAAGCAGCTGTTTTACATCAAAAGTCTTTGAAAAATGATTTTTTTTTAGAAGGTGAGCAGTAATATTATTGTATCCAACATGAAAAAACAAGTGAGATACAGCTCCCACAATGAAATATGACATTAAAAAAAAGACAAATGCACACTGTTGCTTGAGCAAACAAACGCATCAAACTAACACACCTACAACAGACCACATGGCCTCCACAGAGCTGTGATCTTAACAAGTCCAACTGTGATTAAAGACAGAGACAGAGGATAAAGATGATAATTGAAATGTCTTTAATCTACATACGATGTTTGAAAGGTTTGAAATGTTTTAAAGACAAGAGACTGTTTGTTCTTCTTGCAGTTTTCAGTCTTGAAAACCATAGAAAGGAGTGGAATACGTTTTTAGTGTTTTTCAGATGAGGGTAAGTGTTATAATCAAACAAAAAGAGCCTGGAAGAATTATTTTGACCCAAAATTATTGGTCATGTTCTCCTTTCTAAAGGACACAAATCTAAAATTTAATTAGTAATGAAGCAGAATTCTTGTTATAGATTATGTTTTAAAAGAATTTAAAATAAATGGGAGTAATAATGTATTATCTACCAATTTAACATCTTTTGTTTAACAGTTTCAATCATTGGCATCTCAGTTTTTGAGACTGTTTTTATTGATAGTTAAGTCTGGAAGTCAACAGCTCTTCCACATGATGGAGTGGTAATGAAAAAGGCACTGAGCACAGTTCTGTTATAGATAATTATAGATAATTTCTCTTACACAGCAACTTGTCAGTCACAGAGTTTATGTAGCCCTGAAACATTTCCAGCTTTAAAGGTCACATTCTATGAAAAATAAACGCACTTGCATATTTATTTCTTGTGTTTGAAAGCAAATATTTGTATCAACTCAAAAGTACTCAGAGCTGATTACATTGTCTGAAGCCTGAAAATGTAATTCTGTGAGCCGTTCAGATTTACACTGTCTTCCTACTATAACATCACAGACACAGACATCAAAGTCCTCATCTATATCTCCACCCAGTTTTAAATTTTTGCTGTGTTTGCTGAAGTATGTATCACAGAGGGGTGTATCACATATTTTTAAAGGGACATACATCCACTATAATAGAGTTGAAATGCTGACCCCAGCACCTTAAATCAGCTGCTATGACCAGAGTGTAAAAGACATGGTTGAAAAGGTTGCTTTTGTACTGCACCCCAGTGATATATTGACCAAAAGATGTTACAGGAATTTAATTAGAACCTTGGGAAATATGGTCAACCTTAGAAAAAAAGGGAATGATATGTCTTTATGGGATGTTGTACTGATAAGAAGCTGAAACTACTATCTTAATCAGTACCAGCACCCAATCTTATAAAATTGCACTATATATAATATGCAGTACTTTTTTTCTGTACAGTGATAATGGTATCAGGTCAATACTGCATTATATGGAGAAAAAATTGGGAGAACCAAATCTCTCCATTTATTTTATGAGGCAACCTAACAGGAGCATGGGGAGTTCCAGTTGTTTGACTGTTTTAGCATTGCAGAGTGAATAAACTGCTGTGTACTGGTTGAGTGAAAAATTAGTTTTAAGAGCTAGTGCTTAGAATTGAAAAAAAAATATCTTGAAACATAATAACATGGGATATATAGTTAGAATTTAGCATATGTGTTGTAGGTTTGAATGTTCTATCAAACATATACATGTATATACTTTTATTTAAGTGGATGCACAAATATAAGAAAAGACAAACTTTTCATCTGATTATTTTTGAAATCATCCTCACTTTAATTTACTGTACAGTTTAAAAACATATAATCCTCTCTCCAGATTGCATATGCTCATATGCCTGTGGATGCCTGCAAAGCCCTGCTCACAATGTACTGTACTTTCATATTAGAAAATTGAGCTGAACAATGGGGTGATTCTGACCTACTTTAAATGTTAATGTGCTCAAGGATTTCAGCTTGGTGTACATCTATTATGTGCTCACTGTTTGGCTTGAGCTTATATCACTCACATCTGTCACATGTGGTGGAATTTGTGGGTATTAAGGATCTTAAAAAGTGTGTTTTTGCTTGTTAAATTATTCAGCTTTGGGGTCTAGGCTGAAGATCGCAGACTTTACAATCTTGCATCGTGTCACATCTTCCACCATTTGGAGTCATGTGTTACGCCATTTAGGATGTGCTTTGTATTGTTGTTTTTATTTTTTGTAATTATTATTATTAAAATGTATCATCCCTTCTGCCTTGATCAAATCTAAACTCTCAGATTTATTTACTTTGGTATTCACATGGATAATGTCTGGATAGCAAAGTGCATGCATTTGTCGCACAGTGTTTGTATTACGAGTCCCAAGAGTGGTATCTCAGTAATAGAGATAGTATCTGTAAACAGGTGATAAAATAAGGGAAAAGACACATGCTGCTGCTTTCTGTTCTTCATCCAAGTGTGTTTATTTACTCAAAATAGTATCAAAATATCTATACTTCTCTTTTCTTTTGTCTAAGTGTGGTTCAGCAGTAAACATGTTCATTACAAATACATTTATATTGTCATTTCATAACAGCACATTCATACATTCACATTTTCACCTATACATGAGTGATAGTAGGCCAACAGTGTGCAAACCACCTGACTAAACATTCATACTGAATTGAATTCCACAATACCGCGAATAAAGATTCAGTTCATTCTTGTAAAATATTTAACTCGTTTACATTTACATACAATCGCGATATCAATGTTTCAAAGGCACTAGTTAGGCTAACATTTTTACATCAAGTTAATTAAAAGACAGCAGTTAACCATTAGCAGCCTGTCGTTTGCTGCCACAGACGGCTCACAAGCAAGACGGCTGTTGAACCTTTACCTCAACTAACGGCTTCATACATCATCATCTTCTTCCGCTTATCCGGGATCGGGTCGAAGGTTGCTGCTTTCTCCTTTTTCATCCAAGTGCGTCCCAGGGCTGAGGTAGTCTGTCGCCTAGCAACCTGCATGCAACTATTATGCCTGTAATAGTAATAGTAATATCAAAATAAAAGTCCTACTGGGCATATTGCTATTCTAGATAAATATGCTAAAAACACAAATGCAGTAAATAAATAAATTATGTATAAAACCTGTGGTCACCTACTTGGATGCGCCACATTTGCCTTATATCAGCTGTTCCATTTTGGTCTCTCATAGTGCTTGTACAGGGGCTGGATAGTGGTGCGTGCTTTCAAACTGAAAACAAGGCTGTCCTATACAATACAAACATGCCACTTTGACTCTTTGTCTACCTCCAGTGCTGGCTCAGAGGCACATCAGCTCACATCCTCCCTCTGCATCTTACAAATAGGATGCCAGCGTGTAAAAAAAGGTGTATCAGTCCCCTTTTGAAGTGGCTGTGTAAAAAGGGCTTACAGTCTATGCAGTTTTTCAAACTTGTTTTTACATTGCTTGAATACAGGATTTGGCTTGAGGGAGTGTGAACAGCTAAAAAGAAATTCTTCATTTTTCCTTCATTCTTAGGAACTTACAATGTGCAACTTACACACCACAGTATCACAGCCACATATGCAGAGTTTGTTATTTAGATAAATAAGTTGTTTATTTGACCAAGCTACGCTTCAGTTCTTCATTACACTAACCTGAAAGAATCCAAACAAAAACGGCATTTGTGCTATCAGATACAATACATGAGAATGAGCAAAGTGAGGCAGCAGTATTAAAAGGAAAAAAAAAACAGTTGCTGCACTAAATAAAAGTGACTTGAAGGATATGATTGGAGGATAGATTTCTAACTATATTAAACAAGCAAGCTAAGCACATCCTTCATCAGGCACCTGGTGACACTTTGGTAGTGCACAGCAAGTAAGTTGAGCTTGTATTTTCATGCTATATAGTCTATAAAATACTTTAAAGGAGAGGATACTGTAAGTCTTGACAGTAAAATGGTTGACAGGGAAGCCTCCTGCAATCTTGATAATAAGTATGTGCAGAATATCAGCCTAAACTGGAGGACAGTTTCTCAGTCAGCCTCAATAATTGGCAGGGAGGAGGTGAAACTGCAAGAATACTTCTCATTTTGATCTAATATCTCACGTTACTATCAGGTTTTACTGCTGCTTTTTGAGATATCAAAGAGACCAAAGTTTGAAGGATGGACACAACTCCCCATTGTGTAGGAATAAAGATTTCCACTTTTAAATATCTCGTTTTGGTCTTTGAAAGTACTGCTCAAGAATCCAGCTCAACATGACTGCTGCATGAACTCTCTTGACTCTACACTTACATTATGTAGGCGTTAAATGCCACATCACAAACCAGAACAGCCCTAATCTCTGCATTGTGTAGCTGTGTGGCCAACATCTAAGAACCCTCTTCCTTCCCTCTCCTCGCTGCATTGCTCTTGATTCTCAGGGCAGGAGAGAACATATGGCCTTTACTACAAGCTAACTGATCATAAATCGAAACTGAAGGTTTAATAAAAAACTTCCATTCAAATGCAGATAAACTCCATCAGCACATTGACACATATACACCTTGCTCACTTTGAGATTTCTCTCAGCGCTTCCAACCTTGGTGTTCCTCATTATATATGCTCAGCCATCAAGCAGTTTGAGGTCAACTTTCATAAATTACAGCTTTAGATTTACAATCTAATCAGTGTTTGAGAGTTTATTTGGAGTTATGTTCTTTGTGCCCTTCTTCAAAAGCAAAGATGAATAACAAAATCTGACGTTTTTACTTGATGGACTCATAATTATCTACAAATGCATGTCTTTGTTGGTGAGGTCATGATGTCATTGTTTTTTAAGGCTGTGTATCTGTTTTTTTTTTGTTTTGTTTTTTTCTTCTTTTTAATAGTGTGTGTTTCATTTGTGTGTATGAGTGACATACATAAGTCTCCAGAGACTGGAAAGCAGTACAAATAGTAGATTAGAAAGCAACCAGTTTAACTTTTCTGTCATGTCACATTTTGGGGTCTCAGTATCTCTGGATTTTACTTGACTCAACAATAAAACATGCAAAAAATAAAAATAAAAAATCTGGTTTACAACATCCCAACTGTGCAGCTTCTCGCATTGTTTACCTCACTGCACTTCAGGGGATTATTAAAGCTAAAATAACCAGGCCTACTGAGGACTAGCCACCTTGTAAGCAGCTTCTGTAGCTTCTCTTGAGCAGCCAAAGTCTCCCTGTTTGTGAATTACATCAGATTTAGTGCCATAAACATAGTGCATAACAAATGGGTTGAAGATCATGAAATTCCAGCTACTTTCCCTCCTCTCACCTCATCACTGATGTTTAATTCAGCTCTAGACCTCAGTGGATAAAGTGTTGGAAAAGGCAAAAGAAGCACACAGATAAGCAGTGCATTGCTGAGCTCACTGTCCATCAGATGGGGATTTCATGAGATCATTGGAGTGCTCTAGATACCACCTCTGACATTTTTCTTCATGTATCTTTGTTCCTCATGTTCTTTTTATGTGTTGTCCCTTTTGGCTCAGTGCGAACTGGCTCCTCAGCTCTACACTACACTGCACCATATGGATAAACTGTCGTGTCCATTATTGTCATTGGCTCCATCTTTGTTCACTAACCCAAATAATATAAATATATGTGTGTGTGTGTGTGTGTGCCTAGTTATTTTCTCCTCAGTAATTGACATTTACTTAGATTGCTCCCAGCACACTTGTGCAGTCATAGTCATATGTGACAGCTGCGTGACTTTTACCATCTCACCATGTGCTGGTTCCTGCTTTCTTTCAGAATAATTACATGTGGAGGACTTAAAAAGCTGTTCTGATGTTTGTTTTTCCTTTTTTTTTTTTTTTACGTCAACAATCTTGACATATGATGATATTCTTTCTCTGTTGTGGTCCAAAGATTAGGAATCATGAGGAGCAGAAATGCGTGGAGAGTAAATCAAGCCGTACTGCTTGAAAATCCCAATTTACCGAAGTCTTCTTCAATAAACGGTAGTTAATGAAGATAAACAGGTAAAACCATTAGATATAGTCAGAAGAACCCTCTTTTCATTTTGGTTTTAGTAAGCACAATGCACTGTAAACCCAAATAAGTTAATAGTACTCAAAATTTTAGATGTATGTATTGATTATATAAGAAAATTTAAGTACATATACTATAAAAAATAAACTTAACTTTCAAATTATATTGAGGCTAGATTTATTTATTTTGTTATTTTCATAACACTCAAGTTCTCTTAACTCATATCAAATTATTCAAATATTTGTATCGTGCAACCTCAATGGACTAAATTAGTTTCAGTCTAATGTGATTAGATTTAATTCTTAAAAAAAAAAAAGGTTTGTAAAACTGGAATCATATTTATATGATTATGCAAGAGAAACATCATTCATGTAATAAAAAAATCTTGACTAGAGTGTTGTCAAACATCACATATAAAAGGCATTAACAATTGCTACTTTTTTAAATCTTTTACAAATAATTTATCAGGCTTAGTAAAAATATTAAATATAAAATATATATAAACATTTTTTCAATACATATTTTAGGGGCCTAATTTTTGAATCTATGCGGATGAATAAACTTTCCCTTTTCTGTGCTGTACTGTAGAAAAGAGAAGAATAAAAGCGCAAACATATCTTACAACAGTAGTAGCAAAAATATCTAAAACTGTGCAAATGAGGAAAATAAAAAAATGTACCAAATAAAACAATAAAATAAAAATAGGTACATAAAAATATAATATAAATAAATAAAAACTTAAAATGCAATTAACAATCAGAGCAATAGTGATCAGTGAGGTTGATGAGGTTGTACAACAAAAATGAAGTGAACACAAAAATGTACCTATTATTCTAAGCTAATCAGCTAAGGAGCTGATTGAGCATATGTGTGGACAAAAGTGCTTTAAACATTTAAGCAGACATATCTGTGTCTGAAGATCATCTAAGAATATAACATGGTTTTTGAAGTACCTGTACCCGTTAAGGAAACAATGGATCACATTTATAGATGCCTGCACTCAAATTTGTCAGTTTATTTACTCCTTCAACAAGTAATTTTTCAGGGTCAGTCGGCACAGTTTCAAGGGTTTATCATCGAGGCACTTCAGCAGTTTCTGAATAAATATGAATCTGTGAGTGAGTTTCTTTGGGCAATCTAAATGCAATGCATAGATTAAACCAAACAAGTTTAATGCATCAGCCAATCTGGGAAGGTCCCGCATAACACCTTTATCCTCAATGACAATTGAAATGCTCTCTGGGGTGAAGTGGATAGCGTCAGTCAGGTTCCATAGAGAGGAGCGCCAGAGGAGTTTCAGCAGTGTCCAGCTCATCTTCACACTGCAAAACACAAACATTAAATTAGAGGGACAAATCAAGAAAGATGTGGCACAATCCTTGTTTGTAAAACCAAAGTATATTATTTCTTATTTTTACTATAATTAGAATATATTAAAAATCCCAAAAAATTATGTACAAATAAAATAAATATATTATTAGAACATGTAACTTTGTTACAGATACACATGTTAACTGATAATAATAACACGGAAAACTTTTAAATCCTGAAGTCCAGTTCTTTATATCTGAATGGGAATCAATTTGAAACTGAATTGATCTGTTTGAATAATTGCTCCTAAAGTCTGAATCTGAATGGACTAATTTGAAATTGAATTTATATTGGTTTGAATGTGTATGACAATAAAATCAAAACTGTATTTCATTCCATTGAAAAATTCAGCTTCCTAATTCATTCTCAATTTTCAGTTTCACTTCTCTCCATTCAGAATCAGCTTTTTAGTTAAATTTTTTGTGCCACACATCTGGGTCCTGGCGTCAGGCAATACTAGCCCAACGCAGATTAGAAGGAGTCAATTTTACAACAGCAACGCTTTTTACGTTGTCTAAACACCTGCAGGAATAATACCAGCAGCCCAATGCTCAGGTTTCGAGGCTCTCAGGAAGCGACTTGCATGATACTGTACCTTAAACAGTCTGTGGACATTAGCATAATTATTGGAAATGTGACGTGCCCAGTGGTGTACTGGCCGGCTGACATCAGGACAAACCCTGGTGGGCCGATGCGATCACTCCTGGCCCCGGTGGCCGGTCTCCAGTACCAAAACACCAGAGAGCTTTTGCTAATGGTGTGTAATGCTACTGTTAAGCATTTTGCTGGTACATAAGGCTGTTGGCAAAGAATACTGAAAAAAAATCAGAAAGATGCCAGGTGCTTTGGCAGAACAACAGAATTATGATGAATTGGTTTCACAGAACAGGTTCAACATACAAAAACTGTCAGTTACTATTTTCCAAAAGTAAAGGCCATGAACAAATGCTTTCATTTGTCATTTAATTTAAATAACTCCAACCAACTTTAGAATGTAGAGCTGTGAGTCAAAAGTCTTGCATAATCATGAAAATATTAATACTAATGAGGTTTTATTTGTGCATAAAGCATGTGTGCAAACATAAAGCAACACAGTGACTCATTATTTTCTCAAATTTGTGCAACAAGCCAAGACTTTTTCATGTAATGTCCTTAGCACAGTGGAAATGGGACGCAGAGGTCCAGGATGTGTTCACTTGTGTTGTTACCAAACCAGCAGGAATCCTCGTGGTGTTTGCTCCTCTCCTCTTTTAATTTGAAGGGCTCCACAGGAGAGAGAGCAAGCAGACTGAAATGGAGAAGGGAGCTGGTGAAAGAGACAAAGGGGATGCTTTTAGACTACCAAGCCATATAAAGCCCCTTTTTTTCTATTTGATAACGCAAAATGGAGGGAGATAGAGAATAAGAGTGACAGAAAGAAAGCACAAGAAGAAAGACAGGGAAAGGAGGACTCAGGGGTACGGAGCTCAAATAGAGACAGATTTGTGGGGCTGAACATCAGTCCTTGTATTCAGAGACTTGTCTCCACATCTTCTGAAGTCATACCACCCTGACTTAACTGTCTTGCTGTCTGAATCTGAGTCTCAGTTTTCGTCTCTCATCCTCGCTTTGTGATTCTTACTCTCATTCCTCTGCTCTCTGTACAATCATCTACTCAGTATGGTGATTTAACCCGTCATCTCCTCAGTGTCATCAAAGAGAGACGTCTGGCTTTCCAGACTAATATCAGTCACTAGGATCGAGAGGGGATAATGTTATTGACTATAGAGCTAGACAGCAATTCTATGAGAGGCCAAGGTTTCATGTGACAGCTATAGTCGTCTTTGCTTGTACTCACTTGATTTATGATTGTTATCATGGGCATCATAGTTTGTTAGTTGTATACAAGCACTTGCTTGTTGCTGCAATGCAAGGAAGGACTTAAACATTTTCATTCACCAGAAGAGCAAACACTCAGTGGTGTTGCTCTAACAAGCTCGGATTAGCATAGTAAAAGTGTGGGCAGGCCCTGCTCTGCAAATAGCAAATACCACTTTCCTCAATGACAGTAATTCTGCATTTACCTCTGCATGTCAGAATCAGTTGCTTTGATTGTAGCCTAACAAGATTTGGAAAAAGCAGCTGGCATTTGTTTTTCATAAAACTCCCACACATATTCCCTCACTTTGTACATGCTTATGCATGATCTCATGCACAAGCTGGCATATGAATGCTAAAGTTTACAACTTATATTGTAGGAATGCTACCAAACTGACATAAAATGATCAAGATTCCTGACATGTCCGCTTTTTTTTTTCTTTCCCAGCTTCTCCTTGAAGAGCCCTTCTCTTTGGTACATCTTTGCTAATTTAAGACAGCTGAAAGAAGGTTGTGGGATGGAATTTCTTAGTTTGGATCAAGCCAAGCTTGGTAGTGTAGATGAGGCCTAAACCCTTCCCCATCCCCTAAAGCACACTTTTCAAGAAAAAATGTACATGGTGTAGGCCAATAGAGAGGAGGAGGGATGGAAATGTCAACATTACAAGAGAAAGGGATGCTACCACATAATGAAGCATGTCGTTGTGAGTGTGATTCTGTTTGAATGAAGTAATTAATGTAGCCTCCATTAGCATATGCCAAGAATTACTGCTCGCCTATACATGTTTAAGTGAGTGCCTGTGTGCATGCCCCTTATTTATAAGCTTGTATTTTGACACAGATTCTGTACACATATCCTTTAATACTACAGTATTTATACTTTATTTACTTGCTTGTGTGCAGTTAGCCAGTGCAGTTAAAGGCTAAATAAGGAGCTCTTATGTCATTATAATTTCTCAAAGGAGATTGTTGTTACAAATGATTGCACATACACACTCTGGCACACACTTGAAGTTACATATTGTTGGCTACAGGCTAGAACTGGTTCAAGCAGGATTTAAAACAATGGGACCCCCTTCTAATTTCATTAAGCTTAACATGGATTGTGATTCCCTGGTTTTTCTGCATGTTCAACTCTGTTAAGCTATCTAAGAAATAATTATTGTACACAGCTTCTCCATACATATGCATAAAGGAATGAGAATTCCTACAACTTGGCCATCTCATCTTACACTGCACTCTAACTCAATGTCAAAATAGGTTATAATGTTACAAAATTGTTTTTCTCTACTTCATTCTAACTCAGCTGATTGGCTGTTAAGACGCAGCCATCCTTTGAGAATGAGAGGAATGCTTGTTGTTAACTCTGTTGGTACCATATGCTTCCTCTCTATCTAGATTATATTGGCTACGAGGGCTCTTTCACAGTGAGTCATGTTTATTTCATTGTCCCTTTTATGGCACCGCTGTTCCCCTTTTAACCTCTCACCTTCCTGCATGCAGCTAAATGTTCCTCCAGTACACAGGAGAAGAAGTTATAGAAGTAATAAATATTAGATGGCTTAGCCCCCTCAAGGGATGCCTGCTAATCTTTTTCAAGTGCTGGAGAGGGGCTTTACCTCCTTCCCACACTCATTAGCTCATTATTTTTTCAGGGAGTTGCACTTTGTTACTTTTAATAAAGTAAAATGTCGCATGAAAACTGTCATTTCAAAAGTGTTTAAAAGGACAACATAACATCTGGTAGCTATCTAGAAGCTGCTAAAGCGCAAAACATTTCCTCCAAATGTATTCTCGTTTCATTTTAGCTCATTCTGTTATGTATTTTACTAAAGTGTTATAATTTAATGCTCAAATCTAGTTCCCTAATTCTAGATTCCTTATCTTGCACCTGTTTTGTCATTGCTGTTTTTATCCTATTTTAACCAGCATCTACTCGGTCTTTTTATATAACAGTTATTGCACACAGAGACTTTATATACACATGGGATGTTTTGTGAGTATAAACTGCTGAAATACCTTAACGTCCACCTCATAATGGTTAATTACAAGAGGGACTTTTATCTTGGCTCTTACATTTCCCATGACTCATTGCAAATTTAGAAAGTGTGTCAAGATCAATAGTAGAAAGACTGTGGAATCGAAGAATCTCATAAAATACACAATTATCACAAGCTCAGTACATTAGAAATTAAACATGATGCTTGATGTGATTTTTTAATTAGTTCTACTGAGTGGAAAAGGCAAGGTTATTTGCATTTTGTCTTTCTGCATTTGTTTGTGGTGATTAGCAAATTGGCAAACTGAAGCTGTGTTAAAGTTAGACTACATCCACAATAGTGACCATATTAATGTTTCAGTTCTGTGTTAGTAAAGCCCTCCATCCACAATACACAACTTTAAATACATATTACACGGACATCCATGCTCACATCACATGCAGTGAAAACAGGCTGAAACCTCAAGCTGAAACAGCCTCTGTTGCAAATCGCTCTTTTAATGGTTTTCCTGCAGCACATGTTGCAGGTGGAATAGTTGATTCCAATGACAGCACTGTCAGCACCACTTGCTGCTCCATCTCCAAGGTTGTTATTTCTACCGTCATTAAGGTACATCCGTGTGTTATGCTCTTCTAATGGCCATATGATACACACTTGGCAAATCAGGGAAGGACACGTGGTGACTGGAGTTAATCTTTCTCTTTTGTCCATCCACATTAGACTTAACCAGAGCATTTACAAATTGAAATGGGATTTGCAGCAGATCAAAAGTTTCACACTTTCAGGGGTTGATTTTTGCCAATAGTAGTATGGATACCAGTTATAACCTTCTGGAAAAAAAATAAATAAATAAATAAAAATGAATAAATAAAAAAAATGCAAACCCTCCACTGTAGACTTAGCCTCAGAGAGAATTATATTGTAGATGAAGAAATATATATTTTTTGTAACATAAATGTTCCCTTTATTAAACAAATGTTATATAGAGTATTTAATAATAGCATTTGGTGATGGAGACTGAACCAACACCTGGCACTTTAAGTAATGGTAATAGTAGCATGCTGCTTCATGCTCCATGGCTCTATCCACAAGCAGCGTGTGAACTGACAGAGACTGATGTGGTGAGGTGGAGGCACGGTCAACCACCTGACAGGAGAGATAATAGCCAATAAGGCAGCGCCACTCCGGATGATTGACAGGCTCTATGGAAGGCTGGTTTCATCGAGCAAGCCTCTGCTCAAACAGAAAAGCTGTATACACACACACACACACACAAGCACAAAGATGCTTGTTTATACTTTCACACAGGAATACCAGCCTTTCATACTATTGGCAAAGTTTTTGTTCTGTTGAGTAAATACTCCCAGAGAATAACACACAGTCCAGCGCTAATACATCCATTATCTGAAGAATACAGTTTTTTAAATTATTTCTGTATCCTAACAGAAAACTTTTTTTTTTCTCAGTAAATCATATAATATGTTAGGCAGGGGAGGAAAACAACACAAAACCACACAGATGCTGAGTGATGGAAGACTACTGAAGATGGTCTTCTGCACACATTTGGAGAAGAAGAAACCAAAGCAGTGCTCACTGCTGTCACCTTCCATTTTAATCGTGGATGGCAGCTGTCAGGCTGATGCAATGGTTGGCTTTCAGGAGACATAATGTCAGAAGTTGTTTTATTTTAAAAGTATATCATACAGACTTCTTCTCCTTTTTCTTTTTTTTTTGGTATTAATTTCTTTTACCCATTGAAACCTGTAGTGACATGAGAGCTCTTACCTTTCAAGCATGGAGTGACACTTTTTCATATCAACATTTCCAAGAGACATAAAAGTATTAAAGTGTTTTGGAAATATTCATGAAATGTAGGGCAAAGTCAGTAATCTGCAATAAAAACAGAAGGTAAAACCTTTCAATTGGTAATTATTTGATGTTTCCAGTTTCTTCAGGGGATGATGAAAAAAGAAAAGGTTTTAATGGATATCTATGACTTTTAAATTCTCTAGTTTTTCTACTTGAAAGAAAAACTAGAGAATTCTGTTTAGCCTCAGAAAACTGAGGCTAAACATTACTACCAATGCATATGCTTACTATAAGAGAGTTCAGACATATTCATAAATTAGAGTTGATAGAACCTAAATAAAATATGTTCATTTACATCACTTCTCCAGTAATGTCCGAAAAGCAATATGAAATTGAACTGAACAGGGTCTTCTTTTTTTCTCAAGCTAAAGCCAACTTTATATTCACACAGAAATCCTAGAGAAAAAGAGGTTTTAAAATGTCACTTCAGCCATTCAAATCAAACTTTATTTATGTAGCACTTTCTGTGCAATTAAATGCAGCACAAAGTGCTGCCATTAATTGTAGGCTACAGAGTTAGCAATAGGAACACAGCCATGACATCCCTCCTTCTCTTGCCCTTGCACACTCATCCTCAACACCCTCCTCCTCATTCCAGCATTCGCTCCGCACAATTTCCTCCGTTGATGGGATTGGACCTCCAGTGCCTGCCCCCATTCTGCAGACACCCTCCATCGTTCACTCCTGCCATGCACTCCCCCAGCCCCCATCTGCTGTCACTCCAAACTTCATTGCTTGCTCCGTGGAGACTCCACCATCAGCAGCAAATAAGGAGCTTTAGTAGGCCCCCCCCTCACACACACACACACACACACACACACACACACACACACACACACCCTGAAGGTGACAGCGACTAGCTTGTCACAGCCAGTAGGCAGAAGGATGCCTTCAGCCATGTCCACACTAATGCTGATAAATTAGGAAGTCATATTTACCTGTCCAAATACTTCCTAATCATTTCATCTGTGTTTTTTTTTTTTTTTTTTTTTTTTATAGTGACAAAGCGTTGCATTGTCTTGCCAGGGTGTACTGCTGGAAGCATCAGCTGGAATTTCTGAACCCTTGTTTTCTCTTGTATCTGAGGAGTTGTGACAGAACAAGCATACAGAACAGCAAGTCTGTTTGCTAAACACAATCACAAAAAACAGAGCTCTAATCCGCTCTGCAGATTTTAGATTTTTTTGCAGTATTTTTGCAATCTCCTCTAAAGTAATGATAGAAAGCAGAATTATTCAGGGTTCATTATTTTGCAAAGCGCCTTTGAAATAGAATGTTTGTTTATGGTGACAACATTAGAGACATGTATCCTTATGTGAGATCCTAAGTCAATTTTATTTCTTCAATGAATGCAGTGGTTGAGAAAAGCTTGATGTGAAGTGGACAAGAGTTGAGGAGGCAGGATGTTTCTTTTAGGCCTCTATTACAGTTCTGGGTCAAAGCAATCTGTCCTTGCAGTCACGGGAATGGTTTGACCACACAACAGTATTTATGCTCTTTCAAACAGTGTTATATTGGGAACATAACCACGTTAAGAGCTTCTGGTAAAATTTAGACACTTGCCTTTTTTTGAACCATTCAGACTATCTGTCACGACAAAGTCACTTAAGCAGTCACTGTGACCAAACTTTCTATCAAAACGATAATATAAAATAGGGACATGCCCATAAAAAATTTACAATACAGATATAAATTTTAGCAAAACATTGTACTCCATAATATCGCTAGGAAGAGCTACCTATAATGTATATTGGTAAAATCTCATTGTCAAAGAGGATAAACAATATATATTTTATCTTATGACCTAATAAATAAAATCAAAATCACCAGAAAGAAACATTATATGCAACCAAAATGAAATCAAACATATAAATATTATAAGACAAAGAGCACATTTGAACATCTTTGATGACTCAGCTAAAATTGTCAAATGACAGGTCGGAATAATTATTTAGTCAGCATCATCAATTGAATAAAATGATTCAATTGATGAACCTGAGGAGGTTGTAGTATTGTTTTTGTCATCTTGCTCAGGTTATCTTGTAACTGAATGGTTCCTCGTTGGGGTCTTGAACAAATGTCATGTTGGTCACTGTGGCGGCGGGGTGTGGTTCAGCTCAGCTGCAGAGGGGAGGTGATTCAGTGGCTCTGGGGGCGGCACCTACAGGAGACGGAGGACACACCTGGGCCCCATTTACAATCACTCCTCGGGCTCTTTATAGGGACGGCGCAGCGGCAGGAGAGGTGAACACAAGACCTGGAAGTCATCTTGTGAGCGTGAGCGCTGGAAAGCGCACTACTAAAAACAATATCAATAAAAAACGTGTCAACGCAGCTGCTGGTGGTGATCATTGTCCCGGGGCACCGGGACCTTCACAGTCACAGAATGTAAAAATTAGTGCGCTGAGAAACGAAAGAAATTACATAACATGACAACAAGGAGAATTATACCGCAGGAGGGGTCCCAAAATACTAACATCCATGCTATGATATAACTATTCGCAAAAGAAAAAAAAAAATCATTCACAGAGTTGAAAATTCATTGCTAACTCTAATCTTTGTCTGAAAAATTAGGGTGAATCTTTATGCTCCTGCCACAATGACCAATAAACAGTGTCTATAAAGTTTTCGGTGTGTCCAACCCTTGATCATGATTTCAGACTGATGCGGCTTCAAATTTCTTCTGAGCAGATTGTGTCATTCTTAACACACCTCACACAAAAACAAAATCAATAATAAAATAATTCTGTAGAGTGATCACGATAATCAGGACTGGAAGGGAATAATTGGGACTAAAATTTGCAGGATTTTCTTTCAGTGAGTGGAAGGCATTATGTACATCACCAACAAATAGATGAAGCCATACGCACCAAATCAATATTACCCATTCCTACTCCCTGCAAGTCTAGTATTAATGGAAAGAAAGGAAAAAGAAAACAATAAGAATAATTGTACGGTTGTAGCTGAAGGTTACTGCTTTGCTTCAACTCTGTGCAGTGTTTGCCTTTCCACCGTAATGACTCACAATCTGTCACGGTCAAGATGTTGCATTCTTCCCTGTTTGCCTCATTTATTACTTGCAGCTGTACCTATTGCTGAAGTTTTACAGAGGCTTTGATTCATTTACTTAATTCAATGATGGTTTCTGAGCTGTAGATGTAATGTTCTTTTTTTCAGCAGGAAATCTTTCAAGAATCTTTGAAATTCAAGTCCTTAGAAATTAATTTTAAAAGACATTCTCTGGAGATTTTATGTTGTAGGAATGATGTTTTATGTGTGAAAATCCAATTAGAAAGTGTTGGCTTTGCAGCGGTTTTGTCATATGAGTGAGGTGAAAGCTGAGAAAGAAGGATAGGCGTTCTCTGGTACGTTATTAAGTCCAATAAAACAGAATCACAAACTGGAGGGACAGCTCTTCACTGCTTGTCTTAACACGCGGTGTCACTTTGTTTCTCTAGAGAGCCATTGCGAGTGGCTCTCCTTCCCCTAGCAGCGCTGCTCGCCTGCTCTGGCTGCATTGTGTTTTTGTTGTTATTGTTGTTTTTCTTCCCTTTTGTTTCCTCTGTGTCACTTCTGTTTATGTTTGTATGCCTCTTTGTCTCTATCTTTGTCAATCTTTTCAACCCAGTCTGAGTGCAGACATCAAAGGCAGTCGTAGACAGCTCGTCTACCACATCTTCACAAGGTTCCATGAAATACTAGATGAGAAAAGACGTGTCGGGGGACTATTCACTTTAACCTCTTAGATATGTCGTGACATTTCTTCAGCTGTCATGAGAAGATTCAGTGCAGTTTGAATGAGAAGCCATACAAGCACACTATTGTCACTGCTTATTCAAGCATTTTTGATCCTGTTTGTCTCCAAATTCACGTCGCCTGTGATACATCATCGTTGAAGGTAAAGCAGTACAGAGGAACAGTAGCCATGCCGATTTAGCAGTTAAAGAGCATACACACCAAGAACTGCACAAGTATAATGATGATGATGTGAGCATCCACACTGCTGAACAATTATGTTCTGTGATGCAAAGCGTGCACTGCACCCTCCAGCTGTATCCAGGCTCCAAAATGGACTTTAATGACCTGCTGCTACTGGCTTATGCTGTGCAGAGAAGAGAAGTGTGTGAGTTCATGAAAGTTAAGAGAACCTGTCACTCTGTCATGAGAGTTGCCATTTATCCTCATATGTGGCTAGGGCTGCAACTATTAATTATTTAATGACTCAAATACTCTACTTAATTAATTGATGGAACAATCAATAATCAGATAAATTATTTTGTTTTATATAAAAGATAGACCTCCTAATATAATCAACTGCACGTTAAGCGTGGTACCCTAACTAGCCTTTATCTCTAGTAGCAACCAATTTAAAAATAAAACTCTTAAAAAAACTTCAAAATGTTTCAAAATAACTTTGAAAAATTAAAATGCAGCAATCTTATGGATACGGATACATTTAAAGAGCTATATCTTGGTGAAGCGCGACTTCCTGGACACAGTGATTGCCAGCAGCAGCACTGTTGCCAGGTAACACGAAAGTTTACTATATAACACAATGAAATAAGACAAAAATTGAATGTCTTTGTTGCAGCAGATAGAAACAGGTGCTGCCATTGTTGATAAGAAGGCAGAGAACAAACTCTCCATATAACAAGCACAGAATAAATTTTTAGCTTTCATACATCCTGCATTCCAGTGCTAAAATGAAGACGATAATAAGACGACCTTATGAACAGTTGTCAAGTAAATTATTATAAAAGTGGTCATAATGCATGATTTAGAGAATCTTTTTTAAACACTGTTGCACACAAGTTGGAATGATTTTGTTTTCAGACAAGCCATCCATCAAGTATAACTCACTGTCATATTAATTTCATAAAAAGAGATAAAACAATGTTTTATTCCAACTTTATTTGCAGCTGTGTGTACATATCGCATGTATCAGTGCAGCTGCAGGTAGTTTTGATTCTTCAAAATGTAGCCCTTTATATGTATCCAATTATGAAATTGTTACATCTCATTTTACATCATTTCCACACAAGGTGAATGTACAAGTTGCAACATGAAAATAAGAACATTATTAAGAAGTTAGATTACCGCCAGAGGTTTTGTCTGATTAAGTTACTGGTTACACAGAGAAGAAAATGGTATTTAGCCTACCACGTACAGTATGTCAAACTCAAGGACCACAGGCTTGGACCATCACATCATTTCATCTTGAATGAAGTGTGCATGCAAGGAATTTGCATCAATGAATGTTTGCATTTGAGCTTCTCTAAGAATCATTTTGGAGTCAATGTCCCCAAATGTAAGATGAATGAGTCTCAAAAGTCCTTTCTTAATTTTATTGTGGTGTTGCAAACTCCACTTAGACTGGAGTGATGATTATGACTATGTAATAATAGTTACATTAAAGGTATTGAGGTAAATGGCCCTTTAATTTCAAATGAAGCACTTTTCTCACTTTCTGTAAGACGGGTAAGAGATAACAGACTAGAAGCAGTGGTCTGAGGATGCATGGTTTCACCCCCCTTTTTTTTTTTTTTTTTTTAACTGAAGCCAAACCCAAAATGACCTCTGTCCCTGAGGGTGTCTCACAAAGAGCATTTGCTAAAAGCAGTTCTAAGTTTTCTATGTTTAGGTTGCACACTTGATTCTTGTTTATCAGAAGATGCAACTCAAACATGCATTTAAGGTGCTGGATGTCATCACAGATCACCTCGACTTTATCAGAGAAGTCTCCTTAGGCCTAGCATTAGTAATAGTTCCCCAGATGACCCCAGTGTGCAGTGAGGCCAGGAAGTGTCACAGCTGTTACACCAGTAATAACCAGTCTATTCTCCAATTCAACTCCTCCTATTTCCTTTAACATATTTTAAGGCTTTTTCATGCTGGACTTATAAGAAGCTACAGTGCAGGTGGCAGAAGGTTGCAGACCCTAGGAGGTGGCAGCTGTGTGTGCTCGAAGGCTCCTGAGGTCAGACTGAAAGACAGCTCAAGCAGCACGGCCTTATGTGGTGAGGACGAAGGAAGAGAACGGGAGATGATAATGAAAGAGCTAATTGCTTCCAGTGGATTTTGAAATCGAACTCTCGCCCCTGTGCTTAGTTTAGGCAGTCCACAAATGTGATATTGATGACTGCAGCAAAAATAAAGGAAAATGACCCTGCTATGTGATCAATATGAAAGCCACAGATCTGTGCAGAACATGTCTCAACTGGCAATACATTTCCTCCGGCTCGTATGGATCAGTATACACTTACCACTGGTTTGATATTGCTGAGGTTTGCAAATATTACATCATATCAATTTGCTCTATAATTCATAGAAACAATGTTTTATTGATGGTCTTACAGCTCCACAGCTATTTTGTAATTACTCCATAATAATTAACACATAAAGGTGAAAAACTATTGAAGTGGGTTGGGGGGGGGGGGGGGGGGGGGGGGGGGGGGGGGAGGGGGGGGGGGGGGGGGGGGGGGGGGGGGGGGGGGGGGGGG